>DWKA01001134.1:0-13230 GCA_018249155.1 Panoquina ocola ocola
TTCTACCCCCAAGGGGATAAAATAGGGGATGAAAGTTTTAACTCTTAACGCGAGCGAAGCCGCGAGCATAAGCTAGTGACTTATAAGGACTCTAATATGAATGTGATTGTACATACCTCTATATACCTTTGGCGTAACGCTTCTAGTTCAGGGCCTAAAGGAACGACTACCGTTTTGATGTTTCGGTGAAAGCAGTACGGAGCGACATCTATACAACCCTCTGTCCTAAGCTCCAAGTGTGCTATATGAAGATTTTTTACTACCTGAGAAGAAATTATTTTTTAAAAGATTTGAAATATTATTATTACATTATATTCACATTGTTTTTCAGGAAGCATTATAATTTTATTAACAGCTGTGATAATAAGATATCAAATATCAAGTCTAGCACTACAGTATGTATGATAACACTTCAATGTTAGAAAACAGAATATGATATACAAATGATACCATTTCAAGTCATTCTTTCACGTAAATCAATACTAACATTATAAATTTGAAAGTAACTATGTCTGTCTGTTACGCTTTCACACCTAAATTACTGAACCAATTTAAATGAAATTTGTCATGAAGATACTTTGGGATTCTAGGAAGGACATAGGGTAGTTTTTATCCCGGAAACAAAACCTTAAGGCAGTGAATCAGACATATTCTTACTGAAGCATAGCGAGGGCAGGTTTGCTTGTGTTGAATAACATTGTAAACAACTTTGGGTTTGAGCAGGAGATATAAAAGTTTAATTCTCCCAGAACCCATCTTCAATCAAACTTAAAACTTGCCACAACTAGACAGCGTTTAAAGATAACTTACTTGAACAACATCATTTATTCTGCTACCAGGTGTGGCTGACAAAGCAAGTATTCGGTAAGTCCTATGATCCATTTCTGTCAACGTAGACACTATATGACAGTACGCATAGTTGCTCTTTGCCTTATGAGCCTCATCTATAACCAAGCACCGGATTTTGTTTCCTGGGCAAATTCCTGATTTAATATCATTTGATACTACTTGAGGTGTAGCAAAGAACACCCGTTTTTTAGCCCAATTTTCCTTTCTTAAATGAACACTCATGTTTCCTGTAATATTTCTATGAGTCAAAATTTATTTACACAAGAAAAATTTGCTAGAAGTATTTACTAAAGGAAGTTAAGTACCTGTCATTTCAATGGTGTCATCTGGTGGTAGGGCAATAATATTGTAGCAAGCTTCTATCTGTTGAGCTATAAGTGGTTTTGTTGGGGCTGTAAACACTATCTTTCCCAGTGGATACCATCGGTAGAAGTTGTACATCAATACTGCTGCTATAAATGTCTTTCCCAGCCCTGTTGGTAGACTTACCTACAAAAAATCAAAATATTAATATAATAACCGTTTAGGTACATACTCATGCTTCTGCACAAGGATTCACTGCAATATTAACATTTATCTGCCTCATGAATATGTTCCTCAGCCAGGAGCTGCTTTGAAAGAAGGCTACTAAGGAATTACCTCTGGAATTAAATTTGAACTTAATTCAAATAGTCATTGGGTAATTTTTGAATGATAAATTTTCTATAATAAATAATTTATTTCTTGATAAAGTATCATATAGATATAATATACATAGATAAAATGTAACTTTCTGAATTTAGTCTTCTCATTTCAAATCTCACATTCATACATGCATGCATTATTCTTAAACCCCCCAATCCAATTAATAGCAAATTATAAAGCATACCAATGTGTTTTTTAATATAGCAGCCCTGATTATATTGAACTGGTAGTCGCGCACTGGATAATTGTTTGGGTAAATCCATCTGTGACCTGTTAGTTTATCAAATCCGCTAAACTCTTCATCACAACATAGGGCACTGAAACAAGTAAATATTATTGAATAAAAAATACATAGTTCTCTGCACCAAATAAAAAACATCTTGACAGTTATGGCTATAGAGTAAGAAAAAATGCACTCAAATCAGTTCTTTCCTTAGGGGTTCCTTCCATTGGGGGTTAAAAATTATTAACCACTATAATTTAAATATTATTTTAAACATTATTTCAATTGTTTCAGTTGTTTGTCAAATAAAAGTGTATCAAAGATCATGTTTATGACTGAGATACATATATATAAATCATATTTACCTCACATTAAGGTCACTTTTGTCTAGTTCAGCAGATTTGTTTATGTCCAGGGTTTGTTTTTTAGAACTGAAGTCTTTCAGACCAGATGTTTCAAATTCAGCCAGAATAGAATCGTCTATTAAGTCATCATCATCATCTATTACGATGCTCGTTTCTATGGTGTTATTCATTTTTACAGGTTCATGATTATTTTATAGTATGCAACCATCAAAAAACACTTCAGATATTTCTTATTTTTTTGCATAAATCATTTTTGGGCGAAGACATTAAGTACTATACGATACTTATGTTTACAAAAACTAGCACGATGGTTAATTATATTTAAAATAGTGAAAAATAAATACAATGCAACTTTTTACTCCAGCTGAGGCTGACGTGAAGATGGATAGAGTAAATTCACTTTGTGTTATTATTTGAATTAAATATTATTGCGCCATTCATTTCACCGCTCACGGAAAACAGAACGGGAAAACCAGGAGATAATGTAATTTATTTATTTACTTTGTTCAAGTTTATCTTTGTTGATAATATCGGTTGCCTGATAATGACGTCTGTCCATAAGTTTATATCATGTCAGTTATCTGTCAATAGTGACAATACTGCTACAGAATATTAAAAAAAATAGGCAAACATAAAGACTAAAAAAAAAGAAAATAAAAGCTTGGATTTTCTTCATTGATGCTTTGAGTGTATTGGTACATAACATGAAGTTCACATTTGGAAAATTTTCAAAAAAAATATCGAAACACGCATATTTTTCATTTAACTGGTTCCACATGGGTATGGGTTCTTCCGTCATGTTATAACTGTTATTTGCAGGTTATTTGTCAAACGTTGGAGGCTGTCATCTGTCATTGATGACTTTGATTTGTTTTGAAAATAATGCATTTGGCTACATACCTTCATTTGATTTTAATTTATGGTTTTTAAATTACATATTTATTTAAAATAGTTGAAGAAAATATCTTAAATCTATGATTACTGTGAAATGGAATTAGAAGATGGTTTTGATGATTTATTAGCAGAAATTAGTGAGCCTACATCGTCCAAACAAATTAAAATCGAGGAAGTAGCTTCAGCATTACCGGGTAATTTTAAAAGCTACCTATTGTTAAGTCATATCTCCCAGCAAAGGAATAATAATAGTAGATCTGGTATGGGGACAGTGTGGTCATTGTTGCCCAAGATTATTAGTTATTGCACTTTTAAGTTCAAAAAGATGCATTGCTAGATTATCTTTCCAAAACAATTTTATTGGGTGACATAGGATGTGATTGATAGTTCTCCATGATAACTGGTGGAACTAGGGTTGCCAACTCTCGAAAGAACCAACGCGGGAGAATGGTACTTGTATGTTTAAAAACATTATTTTTGACTGGAATTTTTTTTTATTTTTTTTTTCGAGCAGCATCTAAATTTGTCGGTTTTTCATCACAAAATCATAAAAGCTTTTACATGAAAAATCAAAGTTTGTTAGTATGTAGGTACATACTTGTAACACTGCTTTTAATAAAGAAAAATTCGTTCGGTTTCTTTTCGGTTTTTAGAAAAACCGGAGAATTTATTGCTTACCGGGAGGTCGGGAGGTTAACCATTATTACCGGAGTCTCCCGGGCAATACGGGAGGGTTGGGAACCCTAATAATAGTGTTATCTATACTAATATTATAAATAGGAAATATTTATTGTTTGTTTGAATTGAATAGGCTTCGGAACTACTGGACCGATTCAATTGAAATTTGACATGGAGATTATGGATTATGGAGAATTATTTTTTATCACCTAAAAGGAATGACTAATTTTTTCGGTAAAAATGCAAACTTTACTTATATGAAATCTTATTTATCTGCCTGTACAGAATATTTAAGCATAACTACTATTAAATTATGAGCACCATATTTCAAACAAATTAAACCGATATAGGTAGGTAGGTACATTATAATCAGATCTTTTAAAAGTAACCGCACGATATTATACTACGAATTCAAGCTACGCCAAATTGGAATAACAGCACGTGGTCTGTAAACGTTCTAATACTATACACTGATAACGTGAGGTCATTGAGGTCGCAAAAGATAATAATACCAGCCGTTTCCATTGCATATCTAAGTATATCCAATGGAGCAATATTAAATTAGCCAGACGGCTACAAGGAAAAAGGTCAGTACAATAAAAAGTGTTACAAAAACGGCCACGAACCTTGAATTCAAACACTGTTAGTTACACTCCGCTTTAGGTGTTTATATTGGTGGTATAAGTTACCGGAGAAACAGCAAGGTTACCCGTTCACTAATAAATTTATAATTACCGAAACATTTCTCACATCCGCCTTTTATTTGATTACATAGATTAAATAACGGCAAGGGAACCTCGGTGAATTTCGTTTTAATTAGGTTACCTGCGTAATGGCCGCGTTAAGTAACTGGGTACAACGTTGGTTTTAGTATTAGTCACTTGCTCGCACTAATCAGCGTCTATACCGATTTGAAAGTGCAGATAAGGAACTAACCAGTGTCTTAGTGTATATTATTTTTATATCTAAAACAAGGCTGCTATCCCTTTCTAATATGCATTGTGTTCAACTTGTTGAGATTTGTCAGTGTCTTGGACTATTATACAATTTGGTAACCTACAAAACTGACGATATACGCCGAAATCGAGCAACCTTTATCAATATATTTATCCAAAAAAGAACTCCACTAAGTAGTTGATATTAAAGCTCCACGAAACAATTTTCAGCAAACATTTTTGTCCGTCAATTTAAAGCCCATCTCGGGGTTATTTCCATTACGATAACAGTGTAATGTACCCCTCGGCACGCCCCGGGTTATTACGGCCAATAAAACTAGTCGACCAGAACCATGGGACCAGTGCAACTTAATTCGCGGCCCATAATGTTACTTGGGAAACGACCAATGATCCGCTTTTACGACGTTTACTACACAGAGAGGACGCCACATAAATTTTAACAAGCGCCTTCTTAAAAACGCAATCCTCAATCAATTTCATCCGATCCCAACAATGTTGCTGCAAGATTTGCCAATCGATTATGAGGTAACCATCCCAATACTATTAAGCATCATAACCAATAATAACCGATGCAGGACGATTGCAACAGTTAGGTTGGTATCTTAGTGTCTATTTTATCAACAGTCGAGTTATGAAGATTTTTAATAATAACCTCAACGTTTCTCAGATCAACTAACAACGTCGATTACCATTAACAAAATATTGTAAATTGTGGTTGGGGTGCCATTGATGAAGGTGAATGCCGATGAAGCTACTTTTACTTCTCGATTCATAGCTTTTAATAAATCCTTACATAAAACTAATCATTTTTGTTTACTCTTATTTAGTGAAATGAAGTCCGACATGGTGATCAAACTAATATAGTAAATGACTAACTTAATATTTGCTAATCTGGGACACTTAAGTTTTATTCGGTAGATTTATTATATCACCTGTTTTTCCATCGCGCATCCAAACCTCGATACATTATATACTTTTAGTACCTAAATGCTTACTAGTTTGAATTGAATAATTTAATAAACCTGATCTCAACAACAGTCACCTATCAGATCCTAAACTATCATCTTTTAATTTTTACCAAGTTACATATAGTGCAAAATTTTAACATAAATCAATACAGTGACAGCACCACCGTGACATGAGTTTTTTACATCACAAGATAACAGTAAAAATATATTACTCTAGAGTTCAAGCTTGAAGCGTATCAACCATTAACCACGATGGAAATCAATCGTCTAATAAAGACGGTAACCTGTTTTAGTTCATTTAACACGATGAGAGATGCCATTCGCGTCGAGATCCGACATTCGACACAGTCATCCTGACGCCGAAGTAGCGTTTATCGACAAACTTGTGCTATACGGGTGCACTGGCCTGGAAATTTCGAGGCTCTTTGCGTAATGTGGGATCCCACATAACACAGTTCCACGTCGACTCATTATACTACGGGCAAACGTAAAAATGACCTTTTCATCGTTCATAAGTTCGTGAGATCGACTAAATAACTGGATAGCTAATGTTTGCGTGTTGGATGGATAAAATCGAAGTTTGGTGACATTTTTGGCATAAATAATTCGTTTATACGTTCCAATCTTACTGGACACAAGTCAATAGTGACGTACTTTAGGATATGGGCAGAGTTTTTCTATGCTAATATTATAAAGAAGAAAGATTTGATTGTATGTTTGTTTAAATTGAATAGACTCCGTAACTACTGGACAGATTTTATTGAAATTTGGCATGGACATACTTTGAGACCTCACGAAGGACAAACCTAGGATAGTTTTTATCCCGTAAATAAACATTAAAGGGATCGAATATGTACCATATTTTTCCCGAAGTGAAGCGAGTGCGAGGGCGAGTATAGTCGTATAATAATTTATTATGAATTTTCTTAACCGGTTCTATAATTTACGTTCCATGCCTAATGGTGTTAAACATAACTTTTCAAACAATTAAATGAACTTTACAACTCTTTTATAGCCGTCGTTTAATTTTAATGGGTACGTAATAATTGTTTCTAATAGCATAATTTATAATCAGATTGTATTAGCCATAAATAGTTAATGTGCCAGTCATAGGTGTCAATCTCGCAATGTACCAGCCAAATAACAAATCCCTTTCGCCTTTCGGCAATTCATTATTTTACAAAAAATATTTCT
This sequence comes from Panoquina ocola ocola, assembly GCA_018249155.1. Taxonomy (NCBI): domain Eukaryota; kingdom Metazoa; phylum Arthropoda; class Insecta; order Lepidoptera; family Hesperiidae; genus Panoquina; species Panoquina ocola. The sequence goes on from DWKA01001134.1 coordinate 6,812, forward strand.
TAATGCGAGGAGAGGAGCACTAGGTCATGTTATACATGTGGTGGTTTAGCAATTAATTATCGAAGAATATTAGCTATAAAATAATAGCATAGTATCTACAGTATCTCTCATTTGATACAAGATACAATATACGAGTATAGCTTGGATTCCAAAAGTCCGTCTATATAAAAAGAATTAAGCCTTAAACCTTTTTTGTAGAGAATTTTCTGCTCCATAACTTTAGCAGTTTTATCATCGAAAGCATATGAAGCGAAATATTCACGAAAAACCCATTTTCGCGACCTTTGCCACATTTGAGGCAACATTTAAAATGTCGGAACAAATACAACGATACTTACTTAAATTTTTAGCTTATCTTTCATTCCGAGATTGATCCCGTTTAGAATCTATTTTACTGAACTACAAAAACAACTGGTATTACTGCTACGTAGGCAGTAATAACAACAAATTATGCCTACGTAAAACAATACAGTTCAATTATAGGGAAAATGGCATTAAAACCATGTTTATAATTAATCAGTTGGTACACGTACAAATAATACAGCAAATATTCCGATGATACTTTAACGTTAAAATTTCGACGCTGTTCCCCTATAACATTAGGTTATCAAGAGTTGCAATAATAACTAGAGTAATGTTATCACATTCATTATTATATTACGTCATAATGAAGTGATTATGCCTGTGTTCCAAATGTTCCAATACAATTAACAATGCTGCTTATTCATATCAAACGTTCATAATAATCAATTCCTAAAACACGTATTATGGTAAACATGGATTTAAATAAATTCCGTTGAAAATCAAATTACGTAAAATGCTGTTCATAATAAATATAATTCAATCATTAAATGATATTATTGAGGTCATTAAACACGACATGGGACATATAAAGTGCTAATAGCCTGGCAGCTTATGTTAATTCTAAGCGATCGACCAAGTTAAGCAACAGTGAGCCCAATCGATAGTAGGGTAGGTGACTGTTAGTGGAAAAATATCTTGACTGCTTCCGTGCTTCTACAAGCATGCAAAGCAGTCAATCCTGTCTGTGATCTTTAATTAATAGTCATTAATCTATGTGAAAAAGCCTTGGGGTGGTGTAAAAACTTATAATGCTCAGGTTGGCCACTAATCCCTCCATCAATCTGTACTGCAGTAGTAAAGTTAATTTTATTTCTCGATTATTTTTTAAACGTATAAGAACAAGGTATAATAAAAACATGAGTATCATCGTGTGTCAGAGTTCAAAACTCCATTTTTTTTAATGACATTTTTGTTCATTTTATTACTAAATTTATGAACGCATACAATAGCAAAACTCTTAAATCCTTAAAAAATACCGTTATTGTTTAAGTTTAATAAGTATTAATAAATAACATCAAAACAAACCTTCATACAAAAATGTCTGTGGTGAAGTTTTTTGTCCCTTCTGTAAAAATTCACCTGATGGAGTTACGAGGTTTGATATTTAAGCCAACGGTAAGTTACTACCTGTTTCTATAGACATAACTATGGAAATAAATGTCACAGGACAGTCATAAGAAACTGGTTCAATTGAATAATTGGTTGATAATCGCTGTACATTAGAAGTCGCCTTAGCAGATGCCCTTGAAGTAGATACAAGTTTTATACTACAATGACTACAATCTACCTTTTGAACAATAAAATTAGTCGATAGAACCATTCCTTACTTTAAATAGGAAGTCAAGTGACGACAATGACCAAAATAATAATTTATGTCTTGTCATAATGATTAGAAACTGGTTGTCAATCATTTTAAATTTAATGGATACCTACTTACAATATTCATTATGTAGGTAGGTTGATACTTAACAAAGTCGACTATATAAATATGGGAGATGAATTTGTTAAATAAGTAATCTAATAAAATATAAATTCACTTACAATCATTTCTTATGTACACTATTAAATATGTTTTTTTGTGTCAACAAACATGTAGGACAGGAACTCTTAATATATTTATTTGTTAACTTTAACTATTTGTTATGTTTCTTATTTGCTCTATGTAATCTGTAGAAAAGTAAAATATTGAATATACAAAAACTACATTAAAACTATAGGTATATAATATAAGGTGAATAAAAAAGATAGCACTAAGAAATAACGCTTGCAATCCAATTTTTATTATAAAGAACAGTGAAAGTTGAAATTTATTTAAACCAGGCTATGAAATATCTGGCAATTAAATTATATCTCGCTTAAAATCTGATATTTTTATTGCCCAGTCATGACTTCCTTTCAAACATCTTTATTTGCTATAAGTATCATTAGAAAGGAAAAATATATAGTTATTGTATGTTGTTTGACCTAAGTTTATCTTTATCAAATTGGTATTTTTTAATAAAGATGCAAAAGGATGTTTAATGTATTAAATTCAGCCAACAACATTAACATAACTACTACAGCTATATGATTATTTCATCAATTCTGGCAATATTACGATGAAATAGTAATTACATTTGTTTATGTTGCAAAAAAATAATTTTAATCACATCACAGCTCTTCTTCGAAATCTCTTTCAAATATTTTTATTGACCTGACCAACTTCCTTTAATTATTAATGACTTTTAAAATGTAAAGTATGACCACTGTATAGGTAAGAATAAAAGGAATTGTTTCAAAATGATTTTTTTCAATTGCTCCATAACAAAAAACAAATGTATCTGTGTATCCATTGTTTATTGAGAAGATAATTTTATTCAGAAATAAATTCTTTATAGTATTGCTGATAATATTAAATATGAGGCAGGAAGGATCGAAACTGCTCGCAGTGCGGTAAGACCAGTGTTAATTTACTTCCTAGGTAACAAGAGAGAACAACTTTCGCCGCAACCCGCTGCCACTGCCGACCCCAGCGCATACGCACCTCTCCCAAATACACTACTCACAAACAGAACAAACTCGTATCAATAGCCATTATTACGCAAACTGAACCACTAACCATTTACTAAAGTTATTTCCTGACGAACAGGTATCGGTAATATTTACGAAAATTTTGTATACAACCATTAGAAATATCGACGACCGAACATTAAACTTGAACTGCATATCGAAAGGTAAATAATAAAAAAACATTATTTAGACTTACCGTTAAGTTTATGGCACCAAATCCCAAACAATACAAACTGTCACAAACACGCTACACACAAAACACTAAACTTGACTTTTTCACCTCTTGACATCTGACATGGCTCATAAGAACAAATTTATCACAACTTAATTGCACCATAAAAATATCGAAGTAAAAGCGCTCGCATCAAAACAATAAGATATAACAAAAGTTGTGCAAAACGATCGCAAAATAACGATACAAAACGTAAACAGCTGCCTACTTTGACAGCACCGTCTAATACACTGACAATTGAATTGAGTTGCCAATCGCAAAACTACTTTCGCCTTCGTTTTGCGACATACCAACATACAGAAAATAACTATAGGTACTACGTAATATCACTGATGACGTAGTATTACAGTTTGCGAAAACCAGTTTATTTGGCATCTGAGTTTGACATAAAGATTTAAATCGATTAATTTTACCTGAATTGTAATATAACTCGATATTGTTTTGTTATTACTTGTCTACTTTATCCATAAAATTTAAACTAAACTAATTTATTAGCTTATTTCTAGCAAGTGTTGTTAAAACTATATTGTAAATTCGATTTTTTATTTATTTAAAATCCCAATGTATTTTATTCTATAGTTAGACTTTGCGTCATATCATTAAGTGTATTATTATAGAAACTCCTAATATACTACTAATTTATTACTGCTATGTCACATTTTATTATAGGTATAGTCAAAGAGAATACAATCACTACGATAGTTTTAAATTAAATTATTAATAAAATATATTTTTCCAATTTTATGAAACGATTTGAAGGATTATTCAATATGTGTACGTACGTATCATGTATCTAATTATTATTTTTCTCAGGATTACTGTAAAAACGTTAAATTTCTAAGATCTAAATTCATCTTATAGTAAATCGCATGGGACTGTTAAGATCACATAATTAATTTAAATGTTTTTATTGTTTGTATACGAGGATGCATCAAAATTTAGTACGCATTTTATTTTGATGAGTATCATGACGAGATTAGCTCGAGAATAACTATGAATTAATTAAAAATATTAACTATTAATTGATTGTCAGATAAAATTATTCGTATTGCAACACTAAACATAAATGTCATTTTTCGTCACCATCATCAATGCCGTAATCTGTCACTCAATTGTATCGGTTGATTGTATTTATCGCTTTTCATGCTTATAATACTGTGAGAGTAATTCCTTTGTGCTGCGCATAATATAATTAGCTAGAAAGTGGCGTAATTAAATATCAGAAATGTCGAAATTTGAGGATAACCCGTTTAGTGATCCCACCATAGACAATCCATTTGCCGTAAGTAGCCTTCTGAGAATGAAAATTTTGTTATCATGATTTTGATACAATATTGCCTTGTGAATTCTTCCAGGATCCTGCTGTCCAGCAAGTGGCACGAAGTACAAACAATGCGACCCGAGGGCTGGACGACTACAACCCCTTCGATGGACAACAAAGCGGAAATCAACCCACGGTAATCTTTGTATACATATTAGTCATAATAAAAGTTACTGATATAACAGTAATGAATGCAGTTCGGACAAACATTACTTATATTTAGGTGTAGTTATGAAAGAAATTAGAGAAAAAGGTAGATATGTCTTACATTAAAACTCAAAAGATATACTAGCACAAAAAATTGGATTCATGAATATTCATTATAAAATAGTGTATAAAAACTGGCAGAGTTTCGAAATTAATTTATGCACAGTAAAAATAGATTGGAAATAAATTTGGAGCTATCAAAGACAAATGTTAAATTTAAAATTGACACAATAAGTGTAAATTTTCCAACAAATTTACAATAACATCTTTCTACAGCCGACTCAACAACCATCACAACCAGCAATCATGCAAGCAGTGTCACCTCCAGCGAGCGGTCAGTATCGGCCCAATCAAGCTCCACAATCACAGGCTCCTCCACAAAACTTCACCACTGCTGATTTCCAGGTAATAACATATCCTATTAATATTTGTTTTATTAACTTTCTTTACACACTCTTCATAAGGGAAGTAAGCTGGTTAATGTGACACGAGGAAAAGTGTGATCGGGTGAGACAGTCAGAGGTTGAGTGGGAGATACTTAGGGGAGATAGAAAGAGATAATTTTAAGTTTTGTGTTATTGTTGCTCTACACTCAAGTCTTGCAGCATGAGGGAGAGGTGTGAGCACACATTTTCTGTCTCTTTCAGCCAGGTACTTTTTATAATATCTGAGACAGTGTTCTCATTAGATATTTCCAACTGGATAGATTGTAACAATACTATTTATCTTTATGAAATCAAGAATCACTATTTTGTGTTGACAATTAGATTGATAAATGTGTGGCTTATGAACTATGCTAGGAATTTTAAATATTGATATCAAAATCAAAGTATAAAATATTGTTATGTATATTTTGATAATTAAAAGCAAAAAATTAAATTTATCTTTTCACAATTTTTTTTATCAGAAGTATCCTTAAGACCATACAATTTGACCCACCTATTCTTATTGGAAATTTGGGAATATGTGTTATAATGTGTATACAGTATCATTAACTGTTTTGTGAATTGAAGTATCCCCTATCACAGAGTTGGACAAACATTTTTCTTCTAATGTAATGTGAACTTTTTTTTACCTTCACTCTAACATGTCTTCAAAGCAAAATTGAATAGGCTTTCACTAAGTTAGAATGATTTACCACCCATGACTTTAACACCACTTACTGTCAGGTGAGATTAAGGTCAAACACTTACTCATAATTAAAAAATATATAGCATTTACTCCAAAACTGAATTTTACCACACACCTCGAAAGAATTCGACATTCTGTTTTAGTCACCTCAGTCCTTCTTTCTGTATTACATTTATTTTCGCTTTACCCAATTTACAATAACTTGAAAATTGATTTCTCTCGTAACAAACAGGTCTTCTAAGGCAAATGATTGATACCTTAGGATATTAGAATTTGCTATAAAATTAAAACTTGTCCTCGTCGATCCAAATATAGCACCACAATAGACTGGGCTAGTGCACTAACATTGGCAATTGCTATACAAATTCATGTATAATGTAATACAAGCTATATAGATGCATGCAACTAATACACAATAAATTTGCTTTTCCCGTACGCACAACAGGAACTCAAGGTAAACACGGTTTTTATAGGTCAAGCCAAGGAACTTGGCCTGGCGGAAAAGAGACAGATGCGCAGAAGTTTGTTTTTTAGGTATCGAGCCAATCACGATCCCCCGATACCTAAAAACGACTTCTGTGCATCTATCTGTCTCTTTCTTTCGGCTGGCCAAGT
>DWKA01001135.1:0-13229 GCA_018249155.1 Panoquina ocola ocola
AGCTCATTTATCGAGGAAGGCTATAGGCTATATAACGTCACGCTAAGATGAATAGTAGATATTTTTCCCGAAGCGAAGCGACGGCGGGCCACTAGTTTCTCATAAATCGACAATCTATAACATCCAAGGTGACGTACTGTGTGAGACGATGTCTAATAAGTACACACACAACAAACACCCGGAGAGAGCTACCGAAAATATTCATCAAAAGGACTTTATACGTGCCATGCATTAATTTTGATTAAACAAGCGAAATATAAACCATCGCAAAAATACAGACAATACAGAGTAATTATTGGTGAAGTACTTACAATATGTTTCGTGCGGAAAAGTTTACGCCATGAGATGTATCTATTGCGTGATTTATCTGTTAGCATTTATAATATTCATGTCATAGAGTTGTAAACTTATACGGAAATACAAGACAATGAATACTTTATTTATTTATTTTACGAATGTTCTGCATAGAATGTGTTATAAAGTTAGCAAACTTCACACCACTCAACTCATCTGTGCATTGATCTACTCTAAAGAAAAGTTTCATAAAGAATTACTCACGTTCTATTTACTCGATTCTCTACTACAGTCATGAAGAAAAAGCTTCTTGTAAATTAAATGTATGTAATTATTTAAATTAACATAACATTATTATATTATGAGTCAGTAAAATTTGAAAAAAGAAACATGAATCCCTACTGCTGGTATCTACCAGTACTACGTATCTACGTAGGTAGGCATTACATAAAATATCACGACGACCCGACCCGGAGGGGAGTTGGGGAGTCGCAAAGGATTCTCGGAGGTAGGCGTGCGACTCGTGCGAGCGGCTCGTGGCGACCCACGCCAACATCGGCAGCGGCAATTTCTGTGCTTCTATCTATACTACACTTATAATAACATATCATTCATGACTTTACCATATTTTTTTAATACACACACACGAGTATGTAGTTACTAATTATAAAAAATCAGCTGACTGGCTGCTTTTTATGGTCACAATTGAAAGTCTTGCCTGAATGGATTTATCGAAATATTGCACGCGAAGATCAATATTAGATGTAATGTATCATAATTATATTATCGTTTTACAACCTCTTCTACATAATTATGGTATTTTATTTGTTACTTTTACTGAATTCTTATAATTATTTCAGTGATAGGACTTAATGCACCATCCTTCACGTAACGTATTCCACGCACGTGACGTTAACACGTAAATCAGTATGACCTACACAAGTAAACTAATGCGCGATGTATACTCTCTAACAGGCAAAGGTATCCTGCAATTCAATAATTCGAAATTTTTAGTAATAATAAGAAATCTTTTTAAATTTTGATAAAAAAATTCTGAAGTTGTAATGTGTAAACCCCGCATTGACCTCAGAAATAGGCCTCTTGATTTATTATTTTGTAGTGTTATTAATTTTCAATTGACTTACAAACATAATATCTCAAACTTTTAGCATAAGAACTATGCTTTTAGTTTTATTTACAAACAAAGCACTTAACACTTAACTTAAGACAAAATTATACCTACATACTATAGAACTGACCTCAAACTTAGCTCTGTTTGCGTCTGAATTAAACGACCCTTTTAGTATTACGAAACGTATTCCATCTGTCTGTCCTTCGCAGTTTCACAGCTCGAAAGCTCAAAGATTACATACAAACTTAATCAATTGCAAAACATAAAACTGTGTAGGTCTATGGCGCAAAAATAACTCTGTAATTAAGCATTAAGCCGTACTGACGGAACTCCACTCTGTGTGGTCCGAGCACGCTTGGCAGGTTTTTTCTTTGACTGTACTTTTACATCCTAATTCCTACCACGGAATATCCACGCACGGACGCCAATTACGAAAAAATGTGCTAGACGTTACCTACCTATTAACTGCTTGTATTTCGGTGATTGTCTACTTGTATGTATACAAATTCACTACGAAAATCGCCTGTTATAATCGCACGCAGCCCTATTATTAGCCCTCTCTATTATTAATCAATATAATTATTTTCTTCGATATATTTCTCTGCAACTATTAACACTTACAAAATCTTGCATTTTTATTGTTTATTGATAAGTTTGAATCCACATCCTGTTACAGGTATTATAATTTTTTTATTTTTCGAAAACGCATATTGTCCAATTTTTAGCTTCCAAAAGCTTACTGGATATTGGAAAGTAATTTCCAGTTCATAGTATAATAATATTGTGCCTACAAAATCAAGTTTGAATTCCCGGATTTGAACCCGGACCAAAAGTATCAAAGTTTCAGTACAACTTCCGGATTGTTGTTTCACGTAACTGTACGTCACAGTCGTAACTTTTCAAGTTATCAGTACCTAATTGACAACTTGTTATACAATTAAAGCTTCGTTGTTTGTTTTGCTGTGGTGTGGGTAAACTTAAACATAAACTTATAAAGGTAACATACCTATCATTAGCTAATGCGCTAATCTCTAACGCGGTAAACTCATCTCAAAGTCTATCTCTCTAAGCTAACGTTATGTAACACTGCTGCTTCGGAGATAAGGTGTCGCAGAAGATTTTCATTTTATTTGGATGCTAGTGGATGTCGTCTGCGGCGGCGGCTCCCCTTGCCGCGCTCGGTGTCAAGGAGGATGAAAAACATTGGAGCATCACATCGAGCCCTCCGTACCCGTCCCGCGCCCACACGCCCTCGGGGCCGGCCGCCAGCCGCCACCGGCGCTCGGCGGTCGCCTGCCAGCCGGTCGCCTCGCCGCCTCACCGCCTCACTCTGCCGGCGACGGTCTCGCGCTCCGCACATATCCGTTGCAGCGCCCTGCACGCCCCCCGCGCGCCCCTCGCGCCGCGCTTCGTTCGTCTCGGAACGTTTAACCGACATCGAGCATTGTTTGTTGCAGCGGAGTATGCTACAACAGATGTCCTCGCCGTCGTGCGCGCTAGTCGGCGAGGTCGCAACTCTCGTGCGCCCCCTCAAAGGCCGCGTGTGCGGCGACGGCTCTTCCGAAGCATCCTCGGACGCAGCGGACGATCCAGAATTACCGCACTGCAAGATAAGGCGGAATTACAGTTGCACCAAGTGCACCTTCTATACGCAGAACCCCCGCGCTTACCTGCTACACACTCGTGACGTTCACTTCGAACGATTCAAGATACACGATTGTCCCCATTGTATTTACGCTTCCAGACATCAACAAAAACTCCAAAGACACGTTAGAATAGTACACGAGGGGCTAGCGCCTGCCAAACAAACAGTGGCGCCTACAATTTCTGAGCCCCCCGAACCTGTTGAGCGAGTCGAAGACATGATGGAAGAAGTAGAAGACTGCGACGATATTCAGATGGATGTAGAGGAATGTAAGGAAGAAGAAGAGTCTATTGAAGAGGAAATCCCAGAGTTGACCAGAGACAAGAACAAAGTTTTTTCGTGTGACAAGTGCAATTATGTTACTCACATTAAGGCGAGATACACAAAACACGTTAAATATCATTCGATGCCGATGATAAAATGTAACATGTGCGATTTCCGCACATCGTACAAGTTTAATTTGGATCGCCATAACAGAAACCACGGAGGGAACGGCAACTTCCACTGTACAATATGCAACTTCACTGCAGACATCAGGCAGAGTCTGACCGTGCACGAGTTGAATCACCACACGTCGATCCAGGGTCAGAGCAAGCCCAACCGGCGTCGCAACCGAGTGGGCGCCAGTGACTTGCTATTGGCAGAAGAGGAGGCAAATATGAACGCGCTTATCACTAAGGAGGAAGAAGGAAGTGGGGATTCACGTTCCTCGGTGAGTATCACCGCGATAAGTGGAGGGGGCCGCGCCTAAGGGCGGCCGCGGTGGTCGGTGACGTCACGCAGTTGTTATCACGCTGGCACCGCTGTGATTGCACTCAAACCACTCGGCCCCTTACGCATTGTAGCACTTTACTTGCTTGTACTAATGCATGTCGTCTTCGTGCAGCTTAATTTGCATGAACTTTCTTTCTTCAACCCTTATTAACTTATGTGTTAAACTTTACACTGAGAATAAAAATTCTTGACATAAATATCTACCTACATAATTAAAAGAAGTAGATTGAAACTACCAACTAATACGTAAATATTTTGAAATAATATGGTGATCGACTCATAATAATCAATGCCATAATTGGCATTGGTATAATTACCAATCAATTAGTGAATACACAAATCTAAATTTACAGCTTTTTCAAAGTTTATAGTGACATTGTATTCTTTTAGAAATTCAATTTCAGGACACTTAGTAGAGACTTACACTTTAAGCTTTTTTGACTACGTACGACTGACGTAATATTAATTAGGTAATATACCAGAAGACATAATTAGTGCCTAATTGCCTTAGTACTTTTGACTTAAAATAGGTAGATATTTTTTTTCATGAATTGCATTGAATTGATGCATAATATGTCGTTAATATATTTTTTATTGAGCAATACGTAAGCTACCAAAATAACGTAAGGAATAACATGTTTTTAGTTTTCCATGTAAGTAGGCATATCATTTATAATAGATAAACATAATTTACTTATACGAGTTTAAGTAGATAAACACCATTTCTAGTGAAGCAGGATTAAATTTTGACCTCTGAATCAGCTTACTTTAAATGTGAATATGAAACCTCTTTCGTCAATAATCGACAAATAAGTTGCAACTTGTAACTGTCTGAAAAACATCTTGAAAATTGCAATATAAACACCCAAAAAAATTCCGGCTAAGCAAAAAAAACAATCCAAGGGTAAAAATTGTGAAAACTTACTAATCAGTCTAGTGAATATTCCGATTGATACGGAACATTTATCACTAAGTAGTTTTAGTATCATTAAATGGAGTGACCAGACGTAATTATCTCGTTTTTGACCTGTAAGCACCGGCAGGAGTGTAAATTACATCGTAATGAATTATTAAGTTGTTTTTTTAGCTGGAAATATAGTTTTGTAGATACTATTGCAATAATACTGGGAAAACAAGACATTTTTTGTAAAGTTGTGAAGAATGAAAAAATATTTCGTAATAAGGTTGTAATTTTTTAATATAACTTTATTATTACATGTGCCTATACATATATCATTTAAATTAAATTGAAATTAGTATCTATTACTGTTTATTGCATGTTTTTAGATTTGAAAGTAAGTTGAAAACTGTAGTACCCCTTGTAGAAACTATGATTTTATAATTTCATTGTCATAGCGTTGTTAATTTGCTACTACAATGAACAAAATCGAAATAAATCAAAATCTCTACCATACTTACCTTCCATATTACCGTCTTATATTACGAGCGGAATAGACATTTAATGAGACTTCAAATTCTCACTCGCTACAGACGAAAATAGAAAATAGTAGTCCAATCAGAACAGCATAATCTAAAATATCGTAATTATTTTTTTTAATAATTTGTGGCACATAAAACATTTAAACCTACTTGTCCAGGTTACCGTGATAGAGCGATAACTTTTAATAATTTGATTTACTTTTTCAATTCCAGGATATGGGCGTCCAATACACAGATCAAGAGATGATTGCCTGCAACAGCGATTCGAATGATGCAGAGTCTACTGAAAGTACGGGAAGAAAAGATGATGCACACAAATCACTAAATAATCTTAACATGCCTACATCGGATGAAATGAAGCAGAAACAAAGCAAGAAACCACCGAGACCTATACCTCAACTCATACCGTTAAATACGTCAACTCCAACACAGACCAAGACCAATTCAGGAGAACCACCCGCGAAGAAATTTAAGGAATCGCCATCATCTAACGCTGCAGATTTAAGTACTAAGAAGTTTGACCATCTTCCGGTTGACATTACCTTAATACCCGTAAATAATACCTCCACAAAAGATACCGCAGTACGAAAGAAAAATGAATCATCATTCTTTGATCGACTAAAAGAAAGACTGTTAACAGAAACCGGGGAAGAAGGTTCCCTGATTTGCAAAAACTGCGGATTTGAAAGTAAATGTTTATCTGAACACTCTGTACATGAAAAAAATTGTACACCACAAGGAAATCGTATACTGACCAACGCTTTGCTTCCAACTTTAAGCTCAACGCGATGCCAAAATTGCAGACATCGGTGCAAGTCAAGTGCAGATTTATATATTCACATGCAAAGTTGCGGTAAAAATGAGATTTCATCAAAGGAACAAAATTCTGAGACATTAAATCAAGATAGTAACGAAACGGAAGCTCCGAACGAGGAGAAGGAATCGGAACCCCACCCAATGGAAAATGTTGTTTTTGTGTGGAACAACATCAACCAGGACACACGTAAGTTCGATACACCACTAGATATCAGTATTAATGATGACTCAACACTACCAGAAATCAATAAAAATTTAGAACTTGAAACTATCGATGACAATGACGGTATGAATTTGTCACCTAGCCAGGCATTAGGGAAGAAAGTTTTTAAATGTCCATATTGCATGTTTTGGGCGTCTACTGCGTCAAGATTTCATGTTCATATTGTAGGACATTTAAATAAGAAACCTTTCGAATGTTCCCTGTGTAAATACAAATCCAACTGGAGATGGGACATCACAAAGCATATAAAACTTAAATCTGCTAGAGATCCTTATCATGCTGAAGCTAAAGTACACATGACGGATGAAACAGGTAGAAGAAATTATACTAAATACAATAAATTTTTAGCGATGCCTATTACAAATGAAAATGGAGAAAACGAGTTTCAATATATGGATTCGAATACTTCAGTTGACACAGCATTGGATTATGAACAATTCAATGAAAATAATAAATCTATGAATTTAACTTTAGAAATACATCCACTCAACTTGCAAACTCAACAAGCTGAACAGAAAAATGAAATGATTCAAGGACTAAACCAGGATACCAAAAAACCGAAGAAGACGTTATGGAAATGTAAGAAGTGCAACTATAAGTGAGTATTTTTTTTTGGCATATTCTGTGTACCTCACATAACTAGGTCTGGACTGTTCTAAAAATGTTTGATTGAAAGGAATAAAATATGGTAGGTACATAGTTACAATATATGTATAAGATTTTGCAGTAGCCAAAGTAAGAAACAATTAGCCATTGCGTAGAATATTTATTATTTTTCAAAGTACTTCGACAAAGCACTCGAACAATAAGCGCTTTGAAAATTTTGTCACAATTTTGTGTTTTGTTTAATGTTTTGGCATTTGTTTTGGTATTATGCATGTATTCAGTAAGTAGATAGGTAGGTATATGAAAATCTTGGTTACTAAAATTTTTAACAAGTTTAAGACTGATTTTGCTTATATGAATTCTTTGTGTATTTTCCATTTTGTGAATTGATGCTCCCGTCCTCAGCAGCGGAAATATTATTTGAAAAGTATTTTACATTCCATTTACGATACAAAGTAAATATTTGTTTGAACGCTGACATTATTTGGATATAATGATAACCGAAAGTAAATTTTAAATTAGAATCCACTCTGCATAACCAATCAACGTTACATTTTTCCATCGAAGCGCATGTCCGTGACGCATGCGTAATGCAACATGCCGCGTCCTCACGTCCTGAACCTTGACGTCTCCTTGCTGAATTCTAGCCAATAAGGTGAAACGTCAAAATATTTCGCGTCAGAAAATAAACAAAGCTGAAAAGACGCGACAGATAAACCTACGAACCGCGGCGAGATCCGAGACGCAATAAATTACTGTGGCAACAAGTGTTTGTTGCGCCGCGGTAAAACTACATTAGCACTTGAATTTTGGCATTCTTTTCTTTGTTAGAGTGACTAATTACAATGAATACGAGTAAGCCGATGCCAAAACTGGCTGCAGCTGTTACAGTAGTAAGGACAGGCGAAAAAAAAATCAAGAGGTTTTTGATTTTATGCATTATGTTTACGTAGTATCATGGTTCTAAAGGTTGATAAAATTATATTATTCTCAATCATGTTGTACTGAACCACTTTTTTAAGAAGAGAATATTCCAGATAGTACTTACCTAGCTACGCAGTTTTATCTCTCGGTGTAGTCACCTAGGTAGAGTAAAATCCATGCCTCGACACTGTTTATGTTATCCACATTACTTGGCTTGTTAATACTTAAATTCCTATTTTTAACACAATCATTTATATTCCTTTTCAACGATCTTGCAAGATTTTTTTCGCAAATTTGTTTTAGCATTAAATTATTAATAATTATTCTTTTTTTTTTAATTTGTCTCTGCCTTATTTTTAAACCAATAATTAAGATAAAAAAACAATGTAGGTAGGTAAGGTTAAGTGTTTACTATTCCTGGCAATATCGCTGAAACAGAGTGTACAGTAGTCTCTGAATAGATTCCGTTTTATTCCAAAACTCCACACATTCACTGCGACCAAACTAGATGATACAAAGATTGAATACGACCTCATATCAAATGGTTACATTGTATTTTATGAAAGTTTACTTTTTTTTAGAGACACATCGAGAGAAGCACTGTTGGAACATGTACGAGGGCATTCTAAGCCTACGGATATATTGGAGGAGCCAAAACCTCCCGCTAACAATTCGAAAAGGCCAGAAAATGCCCCAGATCCAGCAGATCTTGCATACCGATGCGGCCATTGCAACCAACTCTCCAATTGGAAGCACGTCATACAGGTAAATTACTATAATACTTATCTTTAGAAAAAGTAAGTTTGAATTCGTCTCTGCACCCAATGTTGGACCATGGAATACATTAAATCCCTGTTGTTCATGTCATTATTGTAACACTTATCATAAAATATATTATTGATTACTTCTGGTACCATTTCCACAAATTAAAACATCCCAATTATGAACAAATGCTGATGTGCTCAATTATTTTTTTCAGAGACACTGCCGACTGAAGCATGCCGGCGTCATTAAAGTGATAACTACTGTGAAGCCAAAACCAGCAACAATATTAAATGAGATTGTTGGTGACACATGCACAAAATGCCCGTTTAAATCTTCTGATAAGAGTGTATTTTTAGCGCATATGCAACAACATCAGCCCTCGTCACAATCTATATTCAAATGTTATTTTTGTCCGTATTTTGTAAAGGATGAACATGAATTGGTTCAACATTTGACTCTACATGGTGTGGACGACCCGGAAGATTACATCGCTAAAGCAATGGGATGTAAATCTCCATTACCGGAAGGACATAATCCACATTCCACTAAACGACACAGATGTACTGAATGTCCGTATGAAACAAATAGCAAATCCCAATATTCCTATCATGAACAATTCCATCGTCTTCCAGCTGATACACCTTACAAATGTCAAGAATGTAATTACAGTGTCTCCAAAAGACACCTTCTACACCAACACATGCGAGTTCATGGAATATTTCCCAAGAAAAGCGAGACGGAGACTGAGTTGGAAGCTGAAAGTTCACCCCAAAATCTGGATGATGTAAAATCAGAAAATTCATTTAACTTAGACGAAATTCCCTATGTGTGGGTATCGGCAAAAAATGAATTTCATAAAATGTACAAGTGTCGATACTGCTCATACGTAAATTCGCAAAAATGCAAAATACCTAACCATGAGAAAATTCACTGCATAGTTTTTGAAAATAGCGACGTAACCATTTATAAATGTTTGGAATGTAAGTTTACTTGTGATAATAAAGGACGTTTAGCCGAACATTCAAAAACCCACAGTGAAATATACGGTCGCATATACTGCCCAGTCGAGTCTGATATTCCCGATGATGAACAAATAGCAAAATTACGGGCAGTAATAGAACGAGAAAAGACAAACATCCCTGAAGAAACATTGAAGGGAGAAGGCCCTGGTATTGAGCTCAAAGAAACTAAAATCTTGAGCTTCTGTCAAAAATGTCCAGCTAGATTCTTTTCAGACAGTGAATTAAAATTACATGATAAATTTCACGATTTAACGTTCGCCAATAAATGTCATACTTGTGAATTCTCAGTGCCAAATGAAACAGAATTGACTTCCCACTTATTTATCCATTCTGATGAGTATCATACCAAAACGAAAATGCTAAAATTCATACATAATGTTGATCCAGCTCATAGAGAGCCACGTTTGGAATCAGCTCATAATCCAACAACATCAGAGGTAACTTGGATTGTTTCGAATCCTGGTAAAAACTCTTTTGAAACGAACACTAAAAAAAGTTGTGATTCTAAACATGTGCCAAAACAATATTTTTGTAAAGAATGTCCTGCAAAATTTTTTAAAACTTCTGCTTTAAGTTACCATATGGGATTACACGGAAGTGATGCAGAACATAAATGTAAGAAATGTAGTTATGCAGTTAAAAATATTGGTAATTTAGCGAAACATGAATTGTTGCATGAAAATGAGGGGAAAAATTCGACTTGCGATTATGAATCCGGCGAAGACCTAGATTACAAGAATGTACCACTATCCGGAACAGATCTATTTCAAAGAAAGACAGAAGCTCAAAAAAGAGTTTTAACCGATAAAGATAAACTAGTAAAACCAAATGATCATTTCCCACCGGTGCTACAAGCAGATCCACAATTTGGGTATTTGATGCATGGAAATCCAGAATTTATTTATCCTACATATTTAAAGAATGGAAGACAAAAAGAAAAGCGCTATAAATGTCATAAGTGCCCTTCGGCTTTCGAAAAAAGAGAGCAGTATAAAATTCACTTATCACTGCATGGATCCAAACAACGATATAAATGTGAACTTTGCGATTATTCCGTTAAATATTATGCTAATTACGTTCAGCACATGCGGAAGCATCAAATGAACGATGAAGCACAAGCTGAAAGGAAAAAAGAAACCAACGGAATTTCAGATTTAGACTTGGAAAACCAAGAAAATAAGCTAGACGATAGCCAAGATAATATAAAACTGGCTATAAAAACTATGCCTAGGAGACTTCCGAAATCTGATTTTCAACAGTTCTCTATCAGCGACCAACAGACTCTCCGTCTACTACAACGGCGACATTCTGTAAATAACTTTGGAAAAGACGCTAGCACAACAGAAACATCACCTTTAAAGGATCGCAAACTACACGTGTGTCTACTGTGTCCGTACACTAACCAGCGACAGGACGCTCTTACAAATCACTACAGGAGGCACGAGGACACTGACAACGTTAATGCAGCGCAGCACAAGTGCTCCTTCTGCGACTTAGTTGTAATACAATCCCACTTCTTAAGAGAACATTTAAAATCTCATTTTAATTATCAAAAGAATCTTGTCCCCGAATGTTTTGTGGCCAATGAGGATGTAAGTTTTACAATTACAAAAATGGACGAAGAGGATAATGTGTCTAGTGATCTCAAATTAGATATGGAAAATAATGTTAAGTTGAGTAATGAGGAGAAGGTATTTGTAAAAATTAAATCTGGAAAACTGGCAGTAGATGAGTAAGTTTATATTTAAGTTCATAAAATTAGATTGTGCTAGATTAGAGTTATATATAGCTACATGAACGTACTTAAGTGACTTTAAAAGAAAAATGTGGAAAATGTAGAGCCTTAGTGTGATCCAAAAAGAGAAACTGTTGATATTCACCAAAGGATAGCTTGCCATATTAGTTGATAAATAACCTGGCCATTTTCAGTATACATAATAATTATATTAATTATATAGCAATTACCAGCCTATAGTTTAGGCAACGTGGAGATAGGAATGTACGTGAGGCGATAAATTCATTGTTGGTTTCACGAGGAACAAGTTGTTTACAATCGGCATTTATTTTTGTAATGAATCTTGTTAAGCCCTAAGAGATTTCGCACACGGCAACTAATTGTTACAGGCATATAATTATTATATAGATTTGCTGTACCTATCGTTGCTTTAAACTTTAAAGTGTATCGAGTCGAGACAGTATAATGCTCTCTATAGACTCTATAAAGCTTCATGAAAATGTATATTGGCTGAATATTAAATTATTTTTTTATCTATACATTGTATAATTCTAATATTTATAAGATATGTATACAGGTTGTTGTATGCGAAAATGAAAAGGTAACTCAGCCGTTTTATATGCAATATAGCTGTGTGCAAAGACCCTTACTTCCAAAAGAAAGCCGAATACTGCATAGCCCAAAGGACAAACGCTGAATTTTGTTTTTTTTCTATATCAGAAGTTTGGTGTGCTTCACCCATAGTCGGGTCTAATAAAATAGAATATTATTATACAGTGAGGTATACGAGAAAGTTCTAACGTTGATAAAGAAATTTTGTAAATCTCTAAAATTTGTGAAAACGAGCACTCGAAATGTGAAATACCTACTTAATCACACACAAATAATTTAAGTTGAACCTGACACTGAAAGCTGGTTTATCATTACCGGAATCAAGATCTAGATTAAATAAAGTTAACATAACTTATGTAAGCCCAACGCATTGGTGAAAAAGGGTATAAAAGGAGAACTTTTTTATTTACCGGTATCAGTTGTCACTTGACAATCTCCTGCATCTCCCAAGTAAACCAACATGTTCGCAAAGGTGAATTGTATAAAATGCTTATTCCATAAGTCATAATATTAATGAAAACATTTTATTAATAGCCTAGTTTCATTTCGTTAAATATGTTAAGAATTTTAAAAGTGACCAATTCAAGAAGGAGTTATAGTAAATTGGGGAATGCTAATGGCAAAACTATCAATAGTGTTTTGTGTTTTCAATAGTGGATTTAACTATATCTCTTACCAAGGGACAGCAATAGTTAAGCGACATCGGAAGTTCTGAGAAAACGAAATTAAAATTACGAATATCGCCTACTAATAATCCCTCGTGTTCGAATTTCAAAATAAGTGTTTTTTTAGGTCCTGCTGGTCGTCGCCGTTATAGCTGTTGCCGCCGCGCAACACAACATTGGCTACAGCCATGGTCATGGACACGCGGTTTCTTCCCAAAACGTCGTTCTACACCAGAGCCACGGGCACGTCCAGCACGCCCCCGTCATCGCCCATGCCCCGGTCATCGCTCACCACGCCCCTATAATCGCGCACCAAGCTCCAGTCATCGCGCACGCCCCAGTAATTGCACACGCTCCTGTTGTCCACCACCAACCCGCCCACTATGCCAGCCATGGACACAATGTTGACTATCATGTAAGATTTTTTTTTCATAAAGTTATTCCCGTTTAAGACAGATACAGTTGCCTCATTTTAATTACATTTTGTAAATGTTCTAGACGCCCGCCCACTACGCGTTCGAGTACAGCGTGAGCGACCCGCACACCGGCGACATCAAGTCGCAGCAGGAGAGCCGC
>DWKA01001136.1:0-13225 GCA_018249155.1 Panoquina ocola ocola
CCAAAATGGTATGGCTTTTGGTCGCACATTAGTCAGACTACATAGATCTCTCTATAGTTCTTTATTTCTCTAAGGTTATCGCACTCAAGCCTTTTGGGCCAGACAAGAAAAGTTCACCTAACCCAAATTAAGGATCGCAATAAAGAGACCCTTCGAAAGCCTTTCTTGGGAGCAATTCATGTAAATGCCGACCATATTTTTGAGTGTCGATGACCGAAATACTTACTTAGGTACCATACATTTTGCTTATGAAATCCTAACATTTGGATACATTTTGAAATTAAGAGGCAATTCAGTAGATACTAATTTGTTGGTAAAAGTTTGGATTTTTTATTCATTACTTTGGGTTACATAGAGCTACTTACTGGTTTTACTACGTGCAGAGTGGTCAAATCAAATCATATGTTTTCCAAACAAAAAAAATGCGCGACGCAATGTTATTACGTACTATGGTTACAAATATTGTATAGCATTTTACATTTCATCTGGAAAAAGCCGTATGAGAAGCAATTTGCAGCGGAAGACGAGCCCAACATCAAAATAATGTATTAGGGAGCGTGGAGTATGACATACATAAATAGTGGCGGTGAAGAAGTCAGTTGACTATATAAAAATGAGGCAGGATATAAGCGAACGCTGGCAAGGCTGCACAGCGCCGGCGCCCGGCCACTCGCCTTCGCTTCACACGGTTCGTGGGCAGACTCCTCGGCGCCGCCATTGCCGTCGGCCGCCGCGCCGCCCGCCGTCACCCGTCCTCGCGAGCTCGACGTCACCGATCACTCGGTTACGCGGCACTCCAGCCACACGTGCCAATATCATCTCGATACGAACGACTCGAGCACACTATAACATCGATAAACTATCATGAGTGAAAGAGAAACGGTTACCGTCGCTCTTACCTGGAAGTGACAGTGTTGTGAATTTATTATTACAACTATGTTTTATTTAAGTTACGTCGCAAGAGAGTTTCATGTTGTGGTTCATATAAAAAATAAGTTTCAACGGTGTGAACTTGAAAGTAATATACTTTTGAATCCAGCATAATTGATGGAAGTCAATGTGTAAGATATGGCTTCGTTCTTTAAGGAGTACTTAATATTAACACTTGTAACTCTGTGGCAAGTGTGTAATTTAGCGTCAACTGAGGTGGAAGGATGCAGTCCCAGTACGAATATAACATCGTGTCTAACATGTTATTACGATTTATCTGTGAGTGAAAAAGGACACAAATATCATGAGTACACATGTTGTAAACAAAACGTAAAGAAAAAACAATTGACGGAAAAATATTTTAACAAAACATTCACTGAAGTTTCAGTTCGTTTCGGCGAACGATGTAATACGAGTAATATCATTTTTGACATCGCCCTCTTAGATACTGTGTCACTTTTTCTGAGAAATAACAGTATTAGCGACATTAGTATCAAAGTAAATGAATTACATTTGCGAGAAATAGATCTGTCTGCAAATAAATTACAACACGTAAGGAATGGTATTTTTAATAATTACACTAATCTAAGAAAGCTTATTTTAAATAAAAATTACATTACGACTATATTTGAAGACAGTTTTACGGGATTATCAAAACTAGAGACCCTAGATTTATCTGAAAATAATCTGACTGTATTAACCAACGTGTTTACGCCATTGAAAAATTTGCAACATCTCAATTTGAGCAGAAATAACATAGAATTTATTCATGAGAATTACTTCAATAATTGGTTGTTGCAGCACCTAGATATATCTCATAACAATTTGAGGAAATTGGCACCTGGGGCTCTGCAGCTTCTGCCTAATCTGGCACGATTACTTCTGACAGATAACCCGCATTTAGGCATTACACAGTTGGACACTCAATTACTAGTAGGCACTGGCCGTAGATTACAGCAAATTGATGCATCCAGAACAGGTCTATTTCAAGTCCCCGAAGCATTTACGCACTCAGTTCGTTTTTTATCACTCGTTGGGAATAAAATAACCGCAATTAGATGCGGAGATCTCGATAGTTATCCTTTACTACAATCTTTAGATTTTACTGACAATAAAATTGTTGCAGTCGAAGACGATTCTCTTGGCAGACTTGAGATGTTGCTATTTTTAAATATTAATAAAAATATTCTTAATTCTATACCTAAATCTCTTCCAGACGAATTAAAATATTTGTCTATAAACGAAAACAGCATTAAAAATCTTTCGATACCTGACTTTAAAGATTTGCCCAATCTACGTATTCTGCAACTAAAAAACAATCAAATTCGTTATATTGAAGACCACGTGTTTGATGACTTGTTGTCGTTAGAAATGTTAGACTTGTCTAATAATCCTATACAAAGATTATCTTCGAGTACATTTGATGGGCCATTATCACTGCGTGATCTACGGCTCTGTTATCTAAATATTTCAGTGCCTGAACAAGATGGCTTGTTTCCGATGTCATCCCCCGAGAGTGTTCAAATGCTACATTTGCAGGCTAGTCCAGGCCTCGCGCGGCAATTGCTGGCAGATTCTGCTGCTTTAGCAGCCTTATCACATTTACAGTATTTAGATTTGAGAATGAATAACCTAACAGGGCTGCGAAACGATTTGTTGTTTTACCTGGTCCAATTAAAAACCTTACGATTACATGGCAACAATTTGAACTGCAGTAAAGAGTTATGGTTGACTGATTGGATGAATTGGAATAAGACTCTGACTACCGGTGAAACATGTTATTATTCTACGTCTGAAGCTAAGGCAGAAATAACCAAATATAATTGTACGTTTCCCGAGACATTTACAATAAGTGAGAGCTTGCCTCCGGTTAATTTATATAGTACTGAAATGATTAATAAACTGTTGAGATATTATGGATATCTAAATAATAGATCGTATAAGAATTTAACTAAGCTCAATAAAAATAACAATAACTATAATGCAAGCGTCAAAAATAATGCGACAGCAGACATTAATACAATTAGAATACAAAAATTAAAGAATCAAACACTCGAAAGAACTTTGACAGAAAATAAGATTCTGCAGCAATATTATCTCAACGAAACTACCGTTGTAAAAGCAAAAGAATCCGCCAAAATTTTAGATCAAAATAAGATACAGAATGATCAACTGAATGTTGACCATAGATTCTTAGATATTGACCACTATTATACTCACCATACTTCAAAAAAGGATAATGATGTTGATAATATAGAACTGAAAAAGCCATCGGGTAAACGCTTAAATACTCCAATTATGACAAATGGCATTGAATCAAATGGTTTATCAGTAATTAAAGAACAGGGCTCCGATGTTGATGGAACTATTACTATGCATCCGAATGACAAGCTAGAATATTCTCCATATCAATCTGCACATACGAACTTTGCACAATATATTGGAATGTTGTCAGTATTGACTCTAATAGTAATGGCCTTAATTTTATGGGCAAGTTTCCGATTACGCTATAGAAAAAGACAAGCAGTTACTATAGATACAGATGTTGAAGACCAGATAGAAGTATCAAATATATCTGGCGGCGTACTGTGGTGACATCTACGAGCAGCCGACCCCACGCCCTTCGAATATGATTCCCTTCTGACGTAGCATTAAAGTAAGTAATAAATAACTTTTTACGCACCCCGTGTTATAGATTATTATGGCAAAATGTTTTTGTTTGTTTTATAATTCGATGTAACAATTCCTGCTATTAATATATTGGCTTCTATCTTCTTAGTCAATTATCGAGATGAAAATATGAACGTGTTTTTAAGTAGTGTTCAATAACTTAAATAATTGTTAAAACCAATCTCAATTTCATCTCAGTATTTCTTAAATGACCTTCGTCTAAATAATTATAAACAAAAAATCTCCAAATACCAAATTTTTACGTTTTATGTTTTTTAGGAATATTTTTGCTCCGAAAGAAATATTACGAGTAATTTTTTTATAAATTTAGCAAGTAGCAAGCAGGACTTCAGTCGAACTTGAATTAAATATACATATAATGCTATTTGTTGATATCTGCATCGAAAGTTCCTAATTTTAGATCGTTGACGGCATATTAATAATTTTGATTACTGACATAGCGCATCTCCAATTAAATTAATTTCTAAAACTCTTTGAACTAGATTGGTTACACTACAACGTTTTTCAGGAATAACTTGTGTGATAGAGGTACCAACGTAGGTAAAGTTGTCTTGTTCTCAATAAACTAAGAATAGGTGAGACTTTAAATGATAAGTGCTACTATAAAATTCTACAGTAATGTTGTAATTTCAAGACATTTACATAACTTGTTTGAAATGCTCCTGATATGATTTGAGGTTTGGAAGAATCGATTAAATGAGTATTGTATATAATGTAATGATGCTTTGAAAGCATGAGAGTTGTATCATAACTTTTTATGAATGATTGATAAAATATAATTTGAGACACAAAATTTCTTTCTATCTAAAATAACTGTGTGTGACTATTTTATTTTAAATCGCTAAATTTAGTTCATAGGTAATTGCGTTTTAATATAGTTCAGCGTTGTTGTGGTTGGTATCAGGTACAAAATCTTTGATTATCAGAATATAAACTACCTAAGTAATTAGGTTCATGATTCATTAAGCCTTCTTTTGGATTTGAAAAGTCGTTCGTTGTCTTCATTTACAGCATTGATTCATTGTGTATGCAAATAAAAAAAATCTGTCTTTAAAGTTTAAACTATATTTTTGACTTAGTACTTCCATATAATCCAACTATTACGTAGGTTTTTCCAGACTTGAGAATCGACTCCTGTAATTTTAAGAGTTGTAGTATCAAACCAGCGTTGCTTACTAAGTCTTACTAAGTCTTACTAATTAATTAGAAAATGTATGAAATAGTTATTTGATTTAGATCGAGTTCTTATCCAAAACAGCAGAAAAAGCATTTTTTTGGTCTTT
Organism: Panoquina ocola ocola; assembly: GCA_018249155.1. Classification (NCBI taxonomy): domain Eukaryota; kingdom Metazoa; phylum Arthropoda; class Insecta; order Lepidoptera; family Hesperiidae; genus Panoquina; species Panoquina ocola. The sequence goes on from DWKA01001136.1 coordinate 4,905, forward strand.
ATCATACGAATGACCCTACAAAGTCAGACGGGTATCCGATTCCCAAAAAATACTTGTGCCCTATTATTTTCTTTTATGTAAAAATATGTAGATAATCGTAACAATTTCTGATTTCAGTTCAAACTGGTCGGCTGCTATCAACTTGGAATGCGATTGTGATAATATTGGACATTCATATTTTTATATGAAATAAGTACAAATAGAGAGATTAGCTGCACAGCTAAGCCTGTAACTATCAGTGTATGTAATGTAAATAATTGTTTCGGTATAATTTAACTTAATAGATAATAGAGTTATTTTTATGTAAAGATGTAGCATTGTAATCTTAAACTTTGACTTATATTTCTCTAATTCATTGTATATACAGGAAGTTATAGTACCGCTCTTTTAACATGCCACATAGGTAGAAATCTATTTATTTAGTATTTAATAAATACCCACTTTATAATGGATTTTCAAATAAAAAATATTATAATATCAACTGAAGCATTAATAGTATGTTTTATTAAAATTGTAAATCCCCTTCTTCAAGCAAAAGTTTGGTTACCTTTTTCGAGCAATGTGACATGTTACATAGGGCGGCTTTATTTACGATAAATGTTGTTGAGCCAAAGAAAAAAGCAGATCATGTCTTCCTATTAATCTCTGTAGAGTAAAAATTACACTTATTTCATGATCATTAAAGACCCTGTCTTAGATAAAATGTGCCAAATTTCTTTATTGCACATGTAAGTAATGTAAGTTTTATTTATTTTAATTTACCATTTTATTATTTGCAAAAGTAAAATGGTTTAAATTATTATGTATCTACATGTTTATTGCTTATTGAAATATTTTGTCATAGTCGTTACTCAGTATTAATGTATTTAATTGCTATTTCTAATTTGTTGAACATTAAATGAATTAAGCAATTTTAACTTCGATACATTTCAAACATCACCGCGAAACTAAGGTTGTAACTTGATATATAACATTTTGAAAACAATGTTGAGTAGATATATGTTTTTACGTAAATTGTAGTTTATGATGTACAAAAACTAGTCAAAAATAATAAAGATATAGAAAATGCAAGCTCCTTGTTTTATTATCAAAACCCACCTGAGTTTAAATTTAATGGACAGTGAATGGCGTAGCAGTCCCCTTTATGGCAGGGGTAAATCGATAATTTGTAAAAGAAGTAGCGGAGCTCTTTTAAAAGTAAATTAGGTAACAAACTTAACAAAGCAAAGTGATGCTGCCCTTTTGCCCTTTTCTGTTTTAAATTTTTATAATATGTATAATTTTTAAGTATAGTCTTTAAGCCTTACATTTATATTCATTATTTGATTAACTTTCTTGACTGTTATTGAATTAAATATAGAGGGTGCAGGACCGTTAATTTTACATTTTTTTAAAAAGCGAATTCTTAATAGGGTGGTTCGAACGCAGTGTTAGTGATGTTGATGAAGATCAGTGACCGAATATCTTCAGACAGATCGTCTGATTATTTATCGGGTTTACATAAAAATAGTTTTGGCAATTGCAGAACTAGAATTAAGAAAATTACTGAACTGGAATTAAGAGAATTAAGAAAAACGCCTCATTTATAGGTAGATAGGTGTAGCGAATCTTCCAACTCAAAACTTTGAAAATGTTTTCCGAATACACAGTGTCAAAAAAACTGTATGTAGGTACCTACTTACGAATTTATTTGGACGTTTTTGTACAATTGAATTAGGTATCTGCCACTCAGCGTTTAAGTTACATAATATATAAAAATATTTAACTTTATTGATCTATACTTATAGGTAAATTCATTAATAATAAAACTCATTTAATTTTTTTTATTAATACCTTTACAAACGAATTGAATGCAACTAATTATATTACAGTGACAAAGTATCTAATCAACATGTAAAATCAACATTTAACAGGTTCCTTCAATTATTAGGTAGCATATGATGTCTATTCGTTGAGTAGGGTATTGTTTTCTGAAACGAAATATGAAGATGTTAACGAGGTTATTCTAAATTCTATACAGAAATGTAAACAGCCCTCCAACCATTATGAGTCGTGGTGAATAAGACAAATAGCGGCATCTGTGCCTAGTTCAATTATTGACGTTGGGTAGGGGAGACCGGGGCTACAGGTTCCGATTTTTAAACAACCTAAAAAATATTATGCTGACTTGATTTTTATGTTGATACAATGCATTTAAAATCAACCTACATAATTATCTCACGTTGGTGTTACTTGGGTCAGGTTGTGAGTTTTTTTATTATAATTTTTTTAATGCCCAAATTCAAGTAACCATTAACCCTTACGGCAAGTTATTAACTGATTTTGAGAGTCAGCCTCGCTCTTAGAAATATTAAAAGGCCGTTTTAGCAAAAGTTGCTCCATGTGGAGAGCATCTATCAAAGACCTGGATGGATCGAACTGGCCACTTAAATATGGCGGCCGTCATCGGTATGCAGTAGCATACCGTTTCCGTTTTTCACTTAATTTTCCTATCACTTTTCCTTGCGAAATTATTTTTATCGCAACAACTTACCTGGGTAACTTATAGCCCCGCTCTCCCTACCCCCCGGCTATAGTTACCAATTCTCGTCGATTTGAATAAGGCATTGAATTATACAGTTGTTAACTATTATTATCAATATGTAATATTTGGTATTGAAAGACCCGTAGGTATTCTCTAGAAAATGAAAAACGAGTTAAGGCTTTAATTAATATTAATTTAAGCTGTAGTTATGCCTCCGGGTGAACGAAAATACACACAAATCTATCAAGAGTATTCGTTCCATTGGTTTGAGTGTATTTTTATTCTTACAATCGGCAACAATATATGTGGTGTTAAGTGGTCAATTAATTCTAGAAGTTACCTGGTCGGAGCTGGTCAGTGAAGAACTCGTTAAAAGGAATACCGTGTAAGTGGTACAAAGTTATTGATCTTTGACATAAGCCTCGGATTTGTTACTCGTTGTATAGCAGAGTACATTATGGGCAGTACAAATAGAATACTTTACACCTTGATATCTGGTTGAAGTACGGGTCCACCTATCTACTTGTTTGTAGTAAACATTCCGAGTGATACTATAAATTATGATGAAGGTACTCGTCTTGAGAATTATACTATATTACGTAACGGCTGTCTGAAAGACACGCCATTTTAGGGATCTGTAAAAAAAAATATGACCTCAACCGTTTTTATTTGGTGTCCGTATTTACCGGAAAATTTATAAAGGTCCGTTTATTGTATAACTCTTTGTTACTCGTTTGACTTAATAAATTATAATTTTAAGAGACAAAGGTCGTTAATCCTGGTTGGCTTTAATTATCAACCCCTTACTTAATCCCAGTCCCCAATAAAAGCGTTTAATTAAAATTGTATCTCAAACTTGTAAGTAACGGTAAGCCTATTTTGTTATATGATGTAACGGAAGATATAGAAAATAACTAATTACGCTGTTATTATTTCTCAAAAGGATATAATAATAGATTATATTAGTCACGGTATTGATTTTCAATGCCCCGTTAGGCTCCTTTTGTTGCAGATCGCTGGGTCGTACAGCCCAGTTAATTTCTCCTCATCAGGCGGGCTAACTGCCATTTCCTCAGAAGCTGTAATAGCTGTGAAGTGTTTTATAGCGTATTTTGATTGCAGTAATTAAAAAGTTTCATACTTTCTTCTAGATCGTCAACGTGTTATTGTTATATTTATAATTTTAATGTCTATCACTAGACTATCCAACCATTTCTGTCCCAAGTTCCCACCTTTCAGGAGCACCCTGGTGATCTGTCGACGAGGTTGTGGCAAAAGGTCACCTCTGTTGGAGGTCACTGGACTTTGTTCTATTTATTCTTTTAAATCCTGATTATTCATATTAACAGTTTTAGGTCGTTCAAAATATTCATGGTAAAATGATTTATTATAGGTACCACAACTGAAAATCTATATAAGTATATTAAAACATTCTTAACTTAAAAAGAATCTTGAAAACTCAACTCTGAAGTCGATAAACCAAGGGATGTACGATTTTATGAAAGTTCGTATTTTTGCCGCAAAATTAATGAGAGTTGGTAGTTGGGCTTTACTTTAAAATAAATAAACACATAGGTTAGGTATTTAATAAAGTTCAGAACTAGTAAATCAGGGATGTAAGTTTGTTTGAAAATATTCATTACAATTTATTACTAGTTTAATAAATAAAAAATTTACGTACCCACGTACTTCGCCGGTGTCGTATACCGTATGAGGTGGGATCTGGGGTAACTTTTGTGGACTCTGAGCTTTACCCTTAGATAGAGGCTTGAGGACAGCATTTTTATTTAGACTGTCATCACGCTTTTGTCACTTTGCCTTGTCCATCTAGGCTTCATGGTCAATCGTCAGTCTTTAGTTCCCCCAGATAGACCCCCAATTGATGGGGGAGTTTGAACCCGCGGGCACCACAAATCCCGAAGGTTTAGAGTAGGGAAATCAAGTGTCCTATCCTCACGGCCTACGTCTTTCTAACATTGATCTACAGACGCCATACAGTGAGTCACTCGGGGTGGCCATAAAGCGCGCGCTTCATCTTGATAGTGTGGGGTATGCTGAATGATCTGGTAACGTCATTAGCTATGATGGCGAGATCAGGCGTTTGCGACTTCCTTCCTGCAATAATTATATTATCTTTAAGTTATGTAGGTATATTTTAGTGGCCCATAACACAAATATAAACAAAATAGCCTGTTCAATCCACTGCTATTACTTATTATTACTTATGTATTCGTTATGAATGCGGCTTATAACGACGGCTTTTGTGGTTCCTTTGAATAAAATTATGATTGCTTTGTGGAAAATCTTGATTTTCTCCTAACATTTACGATCAAATAGATGTAAGATAACTGTAAGTATTTATTAAATTTGAAGTAATATTTTGGTTTCTGGTAGGTTTAATTAAAGGTCAAATATTAATTAACGTTTGATTTGGGAGTAAGAATAATCTGTAAGTTATTGTTACTGATGGTAGAAACATACTTTGTGTAGTACATACAAGTATCGGCCTGTTCTTAGGTCCTAGCTAATCTTGGTTTTCTACTCGATTCTCATAAAATTATCAAAAGAAAAGGAATGAACAGATTTTTTTATAGTATTGAGTTTTTTTTATTATTAACTTGTTGTTTCAAAATAGTGAAAGTTTGCTGAGCTCCGTATCTCGCGGCCCACCTGATGCCTAACTATTAAATTTTTATGAATAATTCGATAATTCAATGTTTTTACTTTCTGAACACGGAAGAAGTTAGAAGAATATTGCTTCAACTCTAGTTATCGATTGCAATATCCTAAATATTTATATTTAATGACCAACGTGATCTAGAAGGATAGGCACCTCTCAATCTCCATAAATGTATGTGTAGGGACTAATTGTGGATGCTAGTCAAAGCTCAAACTTTGCATATTTATGTTCTATGGTTATTCTGAAAAAGCGTGCTATTCTATGGTCCAGGGCCTTTAATAGGTGAAAGACGGTTTTGATTATAAGGACTTGGCTGATTGTCTTTACGTATATAATAACAACAATATTACAGCCGCCCAATTAATAAGTCTTAGACGCCGAACCTTATTCAGCAAAACCGTCAATAAAACGGTATTGTTTACAAACGGTTCCTTTCTTATTCCAATCAAGATGCTTGTTATCCTCTATATAACGTAAATAACAATTATTTATTTTCCTTAACAATTCCCATTCCATCATTATCTAATTTTATTGACTATGCTATTATTCATGTTATTAATGTTCCAAAATTGTATTTTCGTTCAGATTATGTCATTGGCCGTCATTATAGACCATTATTCTCCGGTTTATGTTTGTATATGACATTTTCGTCAATGTATCAATAATGAAATCCACAAAATGTATTGACTAATAATGAATTTAATTAATGGCAAAATCAAGTTTAGAATCAATTATGTGACAATTTTATTACAAGCTTTCAATTAATTTCTGTGTAGGTCTAATTTTGTTCTGATGAATTAGAATTACTACTTGCCTAAGAGGACAATATTTTACATATTGATTTGTTTCAATAAAAAAATATTTTACGCTAAGCATAAGACAATACTATACTTGGTATTGCCTCCGACGAGAAACTCTTTAATAAATGAGAAAATGATAACTCTTTGACGTGCACGGTAGGTGGTGAAAATTTAGCCAGTTATGCAGGTTATGTTGAACTCGCTAGGAATACCCACTAAACACCATCTTGGAGATGGCTTCAGACCTGGGACCTTAAAGCCTTCAATGATAGCAACTCCCTGGGGTCTCAGATCAGGCTGGACGCAAGTTTAAAAGCGTATTTTAGTTCTCAAAATGACGTTTTTGGTATACTATTTTCAAACAGAGATTGGTCATATGATCGTAGAGATTAAAATCTGATTTAGGTCGCGGTCGTCTATACAAATAGCATGTTATTATTCGGCTAACATTTCTACAGCTATCGACTGAGTTAATTCGTTGACAAGAGTTCGTTTGGATTTATGGTATGCACCTTTATATTTGGGTCATAAAAATATTTAATTAGTACGGATTAACAAATTAATTTCCTTTTAACCAATGATGATAATAAAATTGCTTTATGCACTCTGTTGGTTTATTCAAACAGATTATTATTTACTATCCGCATAGTTGTGCACAGTATTGACGCGTATTATTGTTTCATTCACCATTCAATTATTCATATCCGCTACAAATTTGTGTTGATTAAAACTGTTAACTGTTTCAATAAATGCGCTAAAAGTAAATTTGAAAGAAGTGATCAAAGTACCGATAATAGGTACATTGTTGTTTCTTTTTTTATTAAGCTTTGAACAGTTTCGACACTTCCGTGGAGACCATTTCTGAGCAGTGCAAGCGCTCTGGCACGACGCCAGTCCCGTAGACAACGTCCGTGCAATTGGTTCGGTCAGCTCTTTCCATGTATGAGTCTGCAGCCAATTTTTTCGCCAGACACGACAGAATGAGTACATCATGTCTTTAATATGCTTTTTTTATGATAACGCTCGGCGGAGAGACTGATCACATGTAAGAGGATCGAGTTTGCTCTATGAATAAAAGCGGTAAAGCTTTAACATACCACTATGAAAGACCACAGATTATTTAACGATCTTCAGAAACCTTCAAGAACATTGTGGAGAATTCTCAGGCTATAGCCTTTCTCAAATTTATTGTATAGAGCATATAATCAGAAAAAAAATATGTGATTCAGTAATTGGGCTCAAGGTGTAACTCAATGTGTGATGTGCTTCTGAACCAGCATTGCAACGAAAAAACCTTTTAGTTTTAATGACCAAGTTACTTATAGTTATGAGTACTTGTCATCAGGATTTATCGTAATTCTAACGTGGCCAGCAACTTCTAAAAGACAATCCAACAACTTTAAACATTCGTTGTTGCCGGTGGGCTTTCCAAAATGGCTTAAGGACTGCAAACTGATGGCTTAATTTACAACGTACAAAGCCAACGGCTTTATGTATATAAATAAAATTTATATAAGCATGGTAATATACATATACTCGTACATCGCTATACCGGTATCGCTATACATAAACACAACCTTTTACTAGACGTGATAAGAGTCAAGACTGTAAATTCAGAAGAAGGAAGAATGGATAGGAGTATGAGGCCATAGATTATGAGTGGAATGAAGGGACCGGTCGCGGGCGAGGTGTAAATATTTGATGTGCTCTTTCAGATAGGGCAAACGATTTGAAACTTTGAATGTTCCGTAGTATATAGCAGAAAGTACGTGAGACTTCTACTGAAGGTCAGTGACACTTGACTTCAGTACTAAAATGCGATCTTAACAAAAGATCGAGAATTTCGGTCTACATGAAAAAAATACCTCAGAATGACACGAATGAAAGGTTTTTAGCAAATTTTTCCGTGTCTCTAGTAACAAAATTTTATTAGATTTAAAAATAAAGAAAAGACGCGCGAAAAGAAGGAAACGTGAGAGCACAATTTGAATATGAGCATAAGATTTGTACGGTACAACGTAATTTGTAGTCCACTCTTTGAATTTGCTTTCTTTATGTAGATGTTTATCGTTCTGAAACTTTAGATTCTTTAAAAGTTAAGAACGTTGTTCCTCAGGTGCAGATACAGTACACAGGATTGTTAAAATTCTATTCATCATTTACTGGAGTGTAAATTGTTAACTATAATTATTTTTGTTTTATGTAAAAAAATTAAATTAAAAATTTAAAACACCCCCGATACAAACATTTAAAAAGTAAAAAATAATATCTCTAAAAATTATACGTCGCATGGGGGGACCGCTCCGAACTATTCATT
>DWKA01001137.1:0-13216 GCA_018249155.1 Panoquina ocola ocola
TCCGTAGATTACGAATATGGCTTAATCGGAAAACTGTCACTATGGATATTGCTACATTGTTCCAATAACCCATCGAATTATTTGTTATTCGTTATATTAGGTCCGGAAAAGGCTTACAATTGAAAACTTCACAATTTTGCCAGTACAATAGAGTGTAGCAGCCTCTCCAAGTCATAACTCTGGAGGCAACTCTGTCTAGTCAGTAAAACGCATTGTTAAAGTAAATTGTCTCTAAAGGTGAACATGAAGAAACGGTAGCACCGGGTTAGATATTAGTGACGTCAGAAGTGTCAGAACACATAATTGACACACTTATTGATCTATTGTTTGAGTTTGTTTAAACTTGGCCAACAACAGGCGGCGCGGTCGACCCGCGCTCCGGACTCCGGAGACATCGACAGTAACAACTTCCACCACATACTCATTTTATCACACATATTTAACATTTTACACACTTTATTATAACAGTCCGAATAGGACTGATAAAATAATGATTACTTGTGTGCGGGTATCATGCACAAAAATATATTGAAAGAAACTGTCTCCCAACTTAAAACTCCACTAGTAGTTACGAGTATTTTTCACGACATTTTATTTCTGGAAATTATTGATGGTGAATTTAAAATAGAAACCAATTTTTTAATAAACCTTACAATCACTTTGAAAAATATCGAACGGCAGTAAAACAAAGTCCGTTTACATTTGCCACCGGTTGCATTTGAAACTGATCAATTGTAAGTCAATTGCCGACTTGACCTGTAATTTAACTCTGAACACATCTGTGATACAATAGGAAACAAAACGTATGATGTTACATACAATTATCCTGTAATGTAATCGTCATAATAATTGTGTTCCAGTGATGAGGAGGACACAAGCCGGCTGGTCCGGCAGCTGAGTCGCATCAACCGGCCGCTCGGGGTCACGTTCCCGCAGATGATCAAGCTGATGGGGCAGTGCCAGCAGGTAACATCACGTCTCCGCGATCAGGTACTAACCATCTGCACCTTATTTTATTGTACATCAGGCTCGAAGGATCATTTGGTCCTTCGAGTCTGATACATTAATTTGCACGCTACGTATATTAATTTTGGTTTCTTTGCTTCTTACTAACAAATTTAAAATGTATTGTAATTGTATTGAAATTATATAAGATTGCTCGATTTAAGAGTCAGCCAATGTAAGTTAGTTGTATGAGGAGTTCCCTCCGTCCTTTCCACTTAGCTATCGGGAGGTGGTGCACTGAACAAGATTTGGACGTAGGGTAATTCCTGTTGAAGGTCTAGGTCCTGCAACACCCAGTTATAAGTTGTAGGCATTTTACTCGACCGGCTAGTTAGTGAAAAAGCTAAGTTGAAGTAAAGTAGTAGAACAAAAGTCGATAACAGAACTGATTTAGTAAATAATATAACGGCTAAAACAAGTCCCCGTGGTACGAGTATGTAGATACGACAGTATACTACAGTGCTTTCGAAAGTACCCTGTCATCCTACAAATAAATTACCATCAATTCTAATAAATTACTCAGGGGAAAATGTAGGCACCGGCCGCGTCACGAATTCACGATCATTCGTCGGAGCAGAATAATCAACTCGGCTCCTTGTTGTTGACATCGACTGCAACAACAGCGCACAGTGCGCGCGGCTCTGTACAACTGTACACAAACGCAATATCCGTGCGATAATCGCATTTACACGGTACTTCCCTTGTGTCGTATGTAAGTAGATGTGTATAGATTGCAGCAAATGTGCTCTTATGTTTAGTACCGCATCTAAATTCTAAATGGTATGCAGGTGGCAAAATTAATCGAATGAATGTTATCCAACATTTCTACTTTGTTTTTCCTCGTATACAATTTATATAATCATACGGTATTACCAAACCTTAAAGTCGAAATTGCACAATGTCTCAAAATTAGCTAAACGGTTCGAAGAAATGCTTGTAGCTGCCCGGCTTGTGACCGCTAGCATTATTCGCCATGTAGCGAGGCGATTGATAGCTTCCTCGACTTTATGACGGCTAATTTTGACGCCAAAACGAGTTGCGAATCTGAGTTGCGAATACTGAATGTATTAGTGGACTATCACTATCGAGCCGACCGCCGTCGGTCGTGGGATAAATCTTCTACTCTAATCGCACATTATTAGCATGAAATCAATATAATGGATAGCTTTCGATCCGCAGGTCCGCAACCTTTACCCACTTAACTGTTATTGATTTATTGCTTTATATCATTCACAAACGTGCCATGTCCCATAAACTTTCTTAACACGCAGCTGAGAAATGTCATGTGGTTAGTAGTGTATATACAATCATTGCGAGTACCTGACTCTTGTAACTTTAAGGTACTTGGATGGCAGATTCTTCCATTGTAGTCGTTGAAGTAACATCTATGTATGTCTAAATACTACCTTATTATAAATATTTTGTAGTGATCATCGTTATTCACAGTAAGATTATTTAGTGCGAACATTATAATGAATACGTCATCAAATTAACATTTATTCAAATGTTAGTATTATCTAACCAGGGATTTGCCCGTCTCAATATTGGCTGGAACAGCGACATTACCATAATATCAATATGTCTAACGCACAACACAATAACCAAGCTGGTCATGACAGCGCAATATTCAAACACATTGTGATGTGAACTACAAACCTAGTTTTGTACAAATTCGAGATTTAGCCGTTGAAATATTATGAGATGTTGACAAAATTCCCACGATATATCCACGATAATATCTACGTGCCTATTGCGTATAAGTTTTGTAAAATTTGATATTTTGGCTATAATTACATAATAAGGAATTAGAAAAATCAAATTAACCAATTTTACCTCCATAACTTATCATAGATATGATTATCTATGCTTCTAGTGATCTAAAGCTGCTCTCAGATTATTTCATTGTCACAAGAATTTGCATTTTTTATTAAATAAGAATTTGAGATACCTTTAGCTACCTAGATTTTATTTTTAAGTACTCAAGTGGGCATTTAGGCACTGAGACTAATGAGAATCATTCACAACTATTTCCATGATATTTTGAAATTTAATATCCTTGCCTTTAAATCGTCATCCGTTATTACAATTTTATTATTAAAAAACAAGGCATTGCGGCAACTGCGGTTTCGTGCACTTTTGAGCAGAATTTTTTCAGGGAAACTTTCTCGAAACTGAGGCAATATGCCAAGTTTTATGACCTTTAACTATATTACAATAAAGTTTAAAGAGTAAAGCATATTCCGTGACATGCCCGTGTGGTCGTGATACCGTGTAGCCGTGCGGCGGTGCGGCCCGGGACGGCCGCTGTCTTATCTAGTTAAGACCAAGTTGCTAACTTTCTTGGCACACTTTCCACTCCAAGTGGACTCGAAGAGCGCACACGGGCTTCTAGTATCTATATTTTATATCGTAAATTAAATAAAAGTTGATGTTTCACGCCAAGTCTTGCTAAGTTCAGAAAACGTCGTGTTGGTGTTAAGAGATTGCAGTACATCCTGCTTAGTTATAAACAATGCATAATACAATACATAACTATGGGTTCCTCATGGGTTATGTTATGGAACTGATATTTTGACCTCATAAGTTCATTACTCTGATATAGTAGATATTTTAACACTATGATTGCTTCACATAGAAATGTAAATGTGAACATACAGGATTGCTTCCCTCTCTAACACGCTTAGTTGGCAGGCTATTAGAAAGAGACGCATTTCTCTACTTCGGACCATATTTTTGCAGTCCATATATAATATAAAGTCGTTGGTTACAGGTGGAGGGCGTGGAGTCGGAGGAGAGCCGGCGCGAGGGCTGGCGGGAGCGCGGCGCGGCGCAGGCGCGGCTGCGCGCGGGCGGCACGCACGCCGGCCTGCTGGGCGGCAGCCCGCTCTCGCTGCTGCAGGGGATCATTCCCGGTTGGTGCTTGAGTTTAGCTACCGGAAAACAAGTTGAAGGCACGACGCATTGACGGGGAAATGTAGAGCCGAACCTGCTTGGTAGTGAAGCGGCGCACAAGGATGATATTGGTCTTGTTGTGTCTTGGCTCGGATCTAAGAGAACGTTTCTTCTTTTTTCTTTGGATTTCTTTCGTGGCCGGCAACGCATCCACATAATCACTTGCGCTCTATACTTAATAATAATTCTTACCATCTTTTATAAACTCTACTTACTTTTACTTTTCCCAGGCACCAAGTGGTGTGGTACCGGCGACATAGCGGCCGACTACCACGACCTGGGCGCCGACCGCTCGCTCGACCGCTGCTGTCGCACCCACGATCTCTGTCCGACGAAAGTCAGGGCCTTCACTCGAAGATACAACCTCACCAACAACTCCCTCTACAGCAAATCGCATTGCAAATGCGACGACATGCTGTTCGACTGTCTGAAGACAACAAATACCTCCGCGTCACATCTTATGGGTCACATTTACTTTAATTTAGTTCAGGTTCCTTGTCTAGAAGATCAACCTTCGGGCAGGCGGTTCAGGAATGCGAAACCTGGCTTCTAGCGACATCTTGTGATGAGTAGCAGAATTATTAACATTTGTAGCAGCGCCATCTAATTAGGTCGCACAGAAAATATATTTTATGCTGTAAATTGCATATTAATTAGGAATAGATGTCATTTAGGTTTATAAGCATGTCTGTACCAATATCACCGATTCATTGTAAATAATGTTGTAATTACAAAATATTTTATTAAATAAAATTAGATTTAAAACCTGTGATATGTCTGTGCCTTGAGATGTCCTAATTTACATATTGTTATGTGATGGCGCTGATTTACAAATGAATATAAAATTAGTCAAAATGTAATTTACGTTAAGATAATTATTTATTGTCCATGTTTTAAGTTTAACATACGTGCAATACAAAATACAAATAAAAAATGTATGATTTCTATCAAATACCGTCTATATTTGTTTTGCAATCACTTTTTTTACAATCGCTACTTAATATTCAATTGATAAAGTTCATCTATGAATGATTGTTAAATAAATATCGTACCAAATAAATTTATTTATTTTAATAAAAGTATGTTTCTTAATTTGGTCTTTCTGATTATTATTGTGCATTTAAAACAACTTAATACCACTAAGAATTAAAACATTAACATTCCATTTTCATAAAATCTTGAAGTTTTATTACCAAGAAAATGTGAGCTAATAAGAGATTACGGAACCACGATCACTCTGCAGGGAGATCAGAGTGCCAATAGCCAACTACAATGATATGAGAGAGGTGGTTTAAGTGGCCACCTAGTGACATAGTGAACGGCACATACCTACAACACAGCGGCAACAGTTTTAAGTCTCTTATTTTATAGCTGAGGAAGGCCAGAGCTTACCAATATTACCATGCTGCAACAGGATGCAAATTGGTGGAAGGATTACTGATAGTGACCAACCAGCCCAAATGTTGGAAACTTTTATGCCACCCGAACGTCTTTATGGCATGGGTCGAATAACTATTGCTTACTACCGAACCAGCTGCGCTGTTGCTTAACTTATTGATCACATAGAAATTAGGATTGTCAAGTAGCACAAGAGTCATAGCATAGGTAACCCATAAATAAAACTACTGGCGGATGGTGGTCGCGAGCTGTGATCGCGAGCCAGTTTCTAGCTGTTTCTATTCTTTAAGCGAGAATGTATTGTATGATGAAAATATCCAGCCAGGAATGAGCCGCCACCCCGCCGAGATAACTTTAGTATAATGATGTATGTAATATTAGACAAATCCGTGTTTTTAAAAGTATTCATTAGATAAAATAAAAATAAAATCGATCGAAGTTATTAATTTATGAAAATATAATTAATATAGATGTACTATGTATTTAATAACACATAGGCTGAAAGTATGCTATCCAAAACCTTTCAAAAGAACCATAAATTATAGAACAAAACGTGATCTGTCACCTTGCCTTGCAGTGAAATGTCAAAATTGACAACGAAATTTGACAATTTTGACATTACCGTTCAAACGTCAACGTTGTCAAGTACCTGGACCAATTTTCGTTGTTTCGGAAATCTTTCCATAATTGCTTGTTTTATTATGAGTCAACAGTAAAAAATTCTAAAAGTATGATAAAAACAAGCGATTTATAGTGACCTTAGCTTCTATTAGGATCAAAATGGAGGAGACTTCGACAATGACGGGCGAAGCGGCCGTCACAAAAGGTGTGTTGTGAAACTGGTGATCCTTTTGATGTAACCATCTGCAGGAAGTTGAGATGAGAAGTATTTCTGTTTTCAAGTGGAGGGCGGGGGCGAGGGCGGTGGGTCTCCCGAGCGCGCGCGCCGCGACTTGGAGTCGGAGTTTAACATGCAGCGGGCCAAAATGAAAGAGCTATTTTTACAGAAGGAAGGTTCGTAAATGTCCAGCTAACACAGGCCCGGGCTGGCCGGTTTGCGGTGGTGACACTGGGGACCGTCTTTGTTTTAGGAGCCTGCTCATTGTACCGCTAGTGGAATGTCTCACTAATTTTTAATGAAGGAAGTTGAGTGACGCTGTAGCTCTCATTCTCACGTTTTGTAAACCTCAGAATGTATTGTGTATTTCACTATCAACTTTATTCATTCTCACATTTCATTGAATTATATATATTTGACAATCAAGTTTATTTATTTTGTTCATGTTGCTCAATTTTCTTTTGATTTGTGGCAATGGAGGGCAAAATATGTGCTTCTAGAAAAATAGTAAATTTCAGCTATTGGTTAATTGATCTGGTCAGATATTTTTTTAATATGATTTGATGTGATTCCATCACTGTGGCTTGCATAATCTAAAATATCAGATGTGATTTTGATCTTTGATTTTGTTTTTCTTTAGATATTAATTTGATTCTACTGAATGATAATAATTATCAAACCTTTATCAGAAAAATGTTTTTTAAAGTTTATGCTGGCTATGTTCTTTACAAACATTTCACAACCTCCACAGTAGAATATTTAATGGGTTTAAGTTACATAATGAATTTAATAAAATTATAAATTGCATTTCTGCAAAAAAAATATCACAAAACAGAAGATACAAATTACAAGAATAAAAGTTAAATTAGATTTTGTAAGCTAATTTGATGAAATCTTTATAAATTTTTGTGAAAACTTTTCTATAAAACATCATCACATTTTTTGTTCATATTCATATAATAATATACAGAGTGTTGATTTTTTTGTGTTGTCTGGCTAACAAAAAAGTAATATGAAATACATTAAAACAATGTTTTTTTTTTCCAAAAATTGTCTTTCCATTGTCAGTATGCATGGATACTGAATTGAGTTAATCACAGATTGAGATATTTTTTGTAGTTCACACAATAATTTTTAAATTAATGCAATGGTAATGTTTGTGCAGCATCTAATTGGCCTGTTTGGCTATGCGGCTAGTGGTAGTAATTTAAACTTTTGA
This sequence comes from Panoquina ocola ocola, assembly GCA_018249155.1. Lineage (NCBI taxonomy): Eukaryota > Metazoa > Arthropoda > Insecta > Lepidoptera > Hesperiidae > Panoquina > Panoquina ocola. The sequence goes on from DWKA01001137.1 coordinate 7,413, forward strand.
TGAGTATTATATTCTAGTCCTAGTTATAAATGACAAGTAATTATTTTTGCTATATTTCAGCGAGAAATACAGTAGACTAACAAAAACTAGATATAAAATCACTATTAGAGGTTCAAGGGCATAACATTATCTGTTATCAAGATCTTATTGGTCTATGCTTTAATTTACATTCAGTACATCTAAAACATTTAACATCAAGCTCCATGGTAGCAAGCAATACACTTATACTTCAAACACAAAGTTCATACATTCATCAAAGTAATTGTGGGGACATTGAATTGTTGGTCACATTACACAAGTACATTAAAAAACTACATGTTGTAGTACTTCCGAAAACAAAAGTTATCAACCAATAGCTTAATTTTCAGGACGGGTTAATGTGTTTTTATGAGTGTTTGTGACATTTTCCATATGTCCAGTTGGGCTGTAATATGTCTTAAGTTATACAGTAGTATAAATATCGACATGTAACTTGGAAAGATTATGGCGTAGTGGCGATAGGTTTGCGCATGTAAACTTTAAGTGGCCAAACCAAAAGCGAATCTTATTTCGGTGAATATGGTGCGGGAGGCAAAGTTCGGTAGACGCACCAATAGCACGCTCGAGTAAGCGTACGTCGTATCCCGCGTCCCGCTTCACTCCTAAAGAGACCTAAACTACTGCGCATCAAATGACTCTTGCCAAGTTACGTGACGACAGTTATACCTGTGAGGCACTTGGTGCGGATAATGTAGTCCTTGGGTAATACAGTAGTAAATGAAGTGGCCGGCTCCACAGAGGACATGCGGCGCATGGTGCAGGAGCAGGAGGCGCTGCAGTCGGAGGTGGCGGGGCTGCGCGCCGAGCTGCAGCAGCTCACGACCCTCAGCGAGAACCAGAAGTCCGAGATACAGAGCTTGCAGATGTTAGTTAGTGGTATGTTATCATTGTTTACCTCTGCTAATTGCCACTGGAGCAGCATGGTGGAGTATGGCTTTAGGACTCCTCAGTTATAAGAAGTGACCTGAGCCCTGTAATAGGCCACAAATGGGTTGAAGCCATCTCCTGTTTATACAGATGGGTGTTAGTATAAGTTGATATTTATTTGTAAGTGGATCTTTATTTTATTTTTGTGACTGCTAGTGGCAACATTTTTGAGCGCTTCCGTACTCCAGAGGACACGTTAAGCCGTCAGTCCCAATTGTTATTGTTAAATTCCAGTCACAAAGCCGTGTCAGTAGGCCGCATTTTTAATATAAAAGGATGTATAGTTTCCGTCCGTCGCGCGTTGTGTGTCGCGTCTTTCGATGGAGGAACGGAGATGAAGACATTAAGTCGGAAAATTGAAACGTGTGTGGGTTTGCAAAAAAAATATATACCTATTTATAACTTGATTTTATAGCGATATATTTGTAGACCTAGAAATCTCAGTGTAAGCCAACCTTGTTCCGACAAATTAGATTAAAATGTAACATGCGGAGTGTCTTATATGACTGATATAATGCCGCCAAGTAAAACTCATATCTTGTAAATATGTATATGATAACTAAATTAATTACGACATGGTACTCACTATTAATCAGCGCGAGGTGGGAATGACTTCGATGACTGTATATTAATGTCCATTTGGTGACCGATATCCTTAAATTCGTTGCCTGGACTCTGGGATGACGCTAACTGCAGGGATATAATTAAAATATAAATTAAAATTATTAAAATGTACAATACATGGCGCTAATGTTACCATAATAATTACTTCTAAATATAATACATTAATTATAGTAAAAATTGATAAAGCTTCTGGATTCAATTAGTGTAAACTAGCAATCTGTCCGGGTTTTACTATTGTTGTTATAAATTTTTCGATAATGGCAAAAAAATAAGTGGATAATGAGTCGTCGATTCAAGTATAACTTTGTGATCTCTTCTCCATCAAGTAAAATAGTTATTCATACTAAATGTATCCCTTTCAGGCAGGCTATTTTAGTTCGAGTGATAGTCAAGTTATTTATACGAAGAAACAGACACACAGACTTCCACATCCATGTTTCATTATTAATATGATTGTACGTTGTAAACAGTCGACATGAAACTAATTGTTTCAGTGGCGCGCGCTCGTTCACAACAGATGTTCATATTAAGTGTTTACTTAATAGGTTTGGTACACTCGAGACATGCTACAGTTCTGTGCGTGGGGGACTGAAGGTTGCCGATACACATCGTACATTACAATAGATAAAACAAAGAACGCGAATACTAATAAATACTCTTTTGTGTAGAGGGGGTAAACGTAGACAACAAAAGTTACTACTGTCGGCTCAGGGGTCAAGGTCTTTCGTCCTCGGCGGGGTAAAAATGCATGTGCCTTACCCTGGGTACACCTATAAATAGAACCGACACAAATTGTATTCATTTACATTGCTTTGACGATACTGTGACTTGACGTGGCCTTGCGATATTGGGTATTGCTTACCGAATGCGGTCCCATGATCCAATCCCACCTTACGCCTGTGACACGTTATGTGTATTATTATGTACCTACTTGAAGTAAAATAACTTTCAGAAACGGTGGAGGCGTCGTCGTCGGGCTCCGAGGAGATGCGGCGGCTGCGCGCCAAGAACCTGGAGCTGGAGCAGCAGCTGGCGCAGCTGCGGCAGCAGCAGCAGGTACTCACGATTGATTTAGGGACACTTCACACAAGATCCACTCAGTGGTGTTGGATGAACATCACTGACTTGAAACAATGACTTAAGTAAGTAGGACTCAGTCATTAAGGAGTAAAATATCGTTGAATATATTCTAATTGTCCCTAAACGTAATTGTTTGCCTTTAATGAGCTATCTATAGGCGCTGTAGCGCCTGTAGCCAATGTAAATACATAGCGACTTTCCTTTTTAACTTATTTTATATTATTTAGCTATTGTAATCGTATGCTGTACACGATTCACAATGTTTGAAATAAACGCGGTTGCTTGGAACAATTTCTGTGCAAACAACCTGACGGTTCTGAAGCTGGCGCACGCCCTAATGCAATCACCTGTGTCGTCCGCCGCCGCTATCGGCCGCGCTCCGCCGGCCGCTACTATCGCGCAGTTAAAAGCCTCGCAGTTAATTTAACTGCCGGTGTATTATCTGAGTAACTGATGCACTTTACATGCTCGGTATTAGACCACTTTCATACGTAGCTTTCTTATGTAGGTAGGTACATAAACAATCAGATTCTCATCCCTATATTTAAAACTATATGTTACCGGAGTCCGGAGGCATGGCAATGCACCAATGTTACCACACAAAATAATATTTAAAAAAATAAACGTCGCATAAATGTTATTTCGCTAAGAAATCAAACCCGGAACTTCTCGCTTCCAATCAGACCATGGCTCCAGGGGAGTATCATACGATTATTTTGAGTGATTTACAAGTTAGATATTAGATATCCATACAACCTTTATTCCAATTAATCAGGCTGAAAAAAAATAAAGATAAGTAGATTTTTTCAAGTTTCGTTCTGACGACGATAAAGTTGGACATGGTACGCCACTGCTCGTTGTGGTGAGAGCCTTACGTTATCGGCGACAGTCGACAGGAACTTATTACCGTATCGCCGCCACCGCCACACCGCCGCGCGCTGCGCTCGAGATAGCTCGCGATCTTGCAAACATCGCTTTTTTATTATTTTTAATTTACAAACATTTTGCGTAACGAAATAGATTGCGTTAAAATTAACCCATATAATATATATGGCATACCTATATTATGTACTTCCATATTTATTTTCTTTGTACACATACTTTGGACTAATGGCGTCGTATAGTTCGTACGTAGCGAGCGGTGACAGTGAGTGTGGCGGGTGGTAGGGATTTGTGGTGATGGTGACGGTGGTCGCGGTGGTGATGGAAGTGTCCCGTGTGTGGCAGGAGGTGTCGCTGGCGCCCGCCACGTTCGTGCGCACGCTGGCGCGCCGGCTCGGCGCCGACACCGACAGCGACCAGCCGCCTAAGAAGGTACAATCTTATACCTACTTACTTATCTAAACAAGTACACTTAACCAAAAGAACTATAGACATGTTGTATTTAGCTCATTCCTTCACCAGTAAAAACGGTTTAAAATCTTAGTAGGTACATATAATTTAAGGCAGAATAATTATGCAAAACATTCTTGGCATATGTAAAATAACGTATGTTAAATATACAATATACATATGTAATGAAATACTTTTAAATATATTTTTTACTTACGAGTATGTTTTCATTATGGTGCAAAAAAATACTGATAATCATCATACTTCTCAATTCCTAATTTCATTTGGAGTCGGCGCAATACGTTCTTACTGTTAAAATATTGATAATACGTAATATAAATAAATATAATGTGTGTGTGTGTGTGTGTGTGCGGGGGGCAGAGCGCGGAGGACGGCGAGCTGGCGCGCTCGCTGGTGGCGCCGCTGGAGCAGGAGATCGCCGCGCTCAAGGTCAAGCTGCGCGACACCGACGCGCAGCTGCAGGAGGAGGTACCGCCGTAACACGCAATTAAACTAACAATACGAAACTCATTCAACTCGACAGATCTTCCTTAAAGTTCGATAAGCTCACCTTATTGATTTAAAACGGTGGCTATGACGTCACAATTTGGCGCGAAGTCATTCCTGTTCAGGATTGGCACTGGGGCTGTAATGACACTATAAATGAACGAATGAAAATGCACGTTCACCCGGTGAACACGCGTGCCTTTGTTTCACGTATACAGAACCCAGCACAACATTAATATTACACACCGCTCATAATCAACATTTCAACCCAGCGCTATACTAGTATTACACATTGCTCATTAAGAAATGCATCTCATGACTACTTTGTTACACCTCGCTGTTCACAACGCCGAAAACAATGTAACGATTGATGTCATTTTTAATATCTTGATGGTTTTTAAATGCATATCTGGTGCAGAACACAAATATGTACTTCGACTTAGTTCAACCACGTGGGTGACGTCATCCCACATCTCGAACTTATTTAATTTCTCCACATATAAATGTTGTAATATCAGTTTTTAAGTTGTATTTTTGGTTACCAGAAAGCCAAAGCGGCGAGCGCGGCCGGCGACGGGCGGACAGAGCCGGGTAAGTTACAAGAAATATTAATTGTGTTTTATATACACAAGGTAAAAGACTTTTTTGCGGCCTTCGGAACAGTAGTGTCACTGGTATTGACTTAGGTGCAATATAAATTCCATGCGGCGGAAAAAAATGAAAGCAGTTTTTTTACTTTAACTTTTTATCAAATTTCGCGACGTAGTGCGGGGTAATAAACTTACCAAAAGTCTATTACCCTTGCCTAAGCGCCACCCGCATTGGCCATACTGTTATCAAACATCAACATCGACGGGCTAGTTGATTACTGTATAGGTAATACGTTTATTCAGTGAGTAGGTACCAGTAAATTCATAAATAACACTCATACCAAATAGTCAACTGTCACATAATTGTCTTCCCTGGCCGGATATCAAACCCGGATTTTGCTTCGCTATCGTCGTCTATCAATGTGACGTGTCTGTGTATTTTTTCCCTTTGTATTTTATTTCGTCTTTGTAAATGTATTAATAACTAAACTACAGTCAACGAAGAACATTTATTTTCATGATTTGGGATTAAAAACTTGACTTAAGTGCGTACAAATCAGTTTCCATTGCAACTAATATTATTTATGACGTTGTCGACACATTTGTTCATTCAAAAACAACTTAGATCGTCAGTGGTTAAAGTTGATATTTGAATGAGTAGACATTTTATAATTATTCACTAAGCCCATTGAACGGAGTATAAAT
>DWKA01001138.1:0-13216 GCA_018249155.1 Panoquina ocola ocola
GTAAATTCGTAAAATGGTCTACAATATAGGAATTGCGTTGATGTCACATCGCAGAATAAGAATTCAGAATATGAATTTCTTAAAGATGAATTGCTTAATGTGTTCCGTTTTAGACCCGCTGGTTGAAAAGTATCCTGTGTTATTCCGGGTTATAAAATATACATGTATTATTTTTAGTTATTCGGGAAAAATCCATGTGCTAGAAATAACTAAGGAGGTAATAAAACGCATATTGTAATATTTAAAGTAATTTATTTCATTTTTCTTACGTATATTAACAAGATAACTAACTTAGCATACAACAAATAGGTAATACAAAAATTTTACTTCTATAAATATTAGGTCCGGTACGACATGTTCACAAAAAACAAAACTTCACATCAAACGTAAATAATTTCACAAACTTTACAAAGGACAGGTTTTGGCGCCATATTTCGGCGTCAATTCAGAACTGTATGGGTTAATGAGGAAAGTATCCTTCATACGACCAGGCATGTACGTAAAAAATATGTGCCTGTAAAAACATAAGAACAGTTACGTTAATTATCATGTATAAAAAAACAGAATTTCAAAATACACGCGTAAATCCACAGATTATTTAATAGTTACTTAGGATCTCGCTGACGCGCGAAATCTTAATCTATGTGCACGCGTATATTTTGAGAAGGCCTTACAGTTAGGATTTTAGATAGTACATAGCTTGTTTACGATGACATAACTTACGTGTGTTCAATAGTTATCAGTGGGTGTTAAACTTTAAATGTAGGTAGGTACTTACAAAAACGCTTTGCTGGGATATGCGTCATACTTTGTGGTGGACCACCACATCCTTGTTTGTTCCAGTTGTTTAAGCCTGTTTCTTGTCACAAAGTCATCTAACAGGATTTCGAACTAGAACATTACAAATTTAAAATGTTATTTTATAATACGACATAATAGGATTAGAGGCATTATCACGGTTGGAATATTAAATCAATTGTATCTAATAATACATTCCATATTATACAATATCATATTATAACACACGGAATTCTAGTGGAAGGCTGTGAGTGTGTAGCGGTATATAATATTTATTTTTACGTACCAGTTTTTGTACTAAATTTCGATGTGACCAATTCATATGCTCCAACTGTTTTAAAGTAAAAGGTATTCTGTAGGCTCTCGCTCTGAAATCCATGTGTTTAAGATCTAACCATCGACGTTGCGATTGTAGTAACCATTGTTCTGGAACAAAAAATTAATTAAAAAGATACTTAATCACAGTAAGTAACATTACCAAGTAAAGTCGCCGAGATATTCCAACTCACTGTGCTTAGTCGGTGACACTTTTCCCTTTACACGTTTCCTTACCCATTCTTGAAGATTGTTCAAGAGATTCGCTTGTGGCAAATGAGGAATAAGTAATGGGGTATCTGAAAGCTCAGCTAAAAATGCCTGGAAATATAGCAAGTATAATTTATTATGTTTCGTTTTGATTATTTCTGAACATCGATTTAAAATTATATTTGAAAACTTGTTTTTAGGGTACCTATCTACTAATTTAAATTTGAATAATAACCGTTATAAGGGTACTCATTTTATAATACCGTTACAATACGAAAAATATACCTCTAATAAATCTTTTTCTTTGAGACCTGAAGGGGATATAGTTGGCATAGAAGGTTCAGGCTGAAAAACAACAATATAGATACGTAACTGACAAAAAATAAATACTGGCCTGGATTCCAGGTCATCAAAAAAGTACTATGTTAGATTATAGGATAGGATGTGTAGATAAAATATATTTTGCTAAGTCATAAAAATAACAGACGATATAAATAACAATCTTTGAGAGTAGTAGGTAGTTCGAAATGGTTTGGGCGGTAGAGAGCATACTATTATAACAACAACTAACAAGCAAGAACAATGTAGGTACTATGTTCGCAAAAAGTTTACCGTAGGCTCTTGCGACATTAAAGCTTCCCGAAATGTATCTCTGATGAAGTCTTCCATGGGGTCCATTTGGTATACTTTGGCGCTGTCGAACCAATGCTTGCCATGTCTCGTCGGTGGGTGGAAATATTTCTCTTTTGATTTCCCTTCATGGTAAAAATCGTACAAATGGCCGCATTTACATTTGGATTCACTTAGATACTTCATCGCGACTTCCTCCCTTATGACGATTTCATAAACATGGTTAAAAATATTTTTAAAGTATATTGTAAACATATTTACGGACATAAATATGACTTATTTCACTATCATAGAGTAAAATCACAAGTAGACTGATTGTTGAATAAATATGTAGATATCTTCGCTCCGTTTAAGGTTGTCGACGGCACCAAGCATCGAATGACCGACCGATATTACCTACTCTACGATGATGAAATAGTTCCTACTTGGTCTTCTTTGCTTAGGTAGGAATATATCTATGCCTTAGACAAAGCATAATGTAAAATACGTTACCATTTCTCTACACAGTCACAGGTTTCATCGCATTGTTGCTTTACTACTCGCGGGAACTTCCAGTAACCAGATATGCATGTTACATTATCTCCGTGAATGTATACAAGGCCATAATTTATTGGTATATAACCAGTAGGTAATAATGCTACATCTAGAAAAATAAATAAATTAAAGGCAGTTAGCATAGTATTGCATTATTATGTCCTACCAGGTATTTACTTAAGTTTAAAAATATGGAATTTTTGCACCCAATATCGCACCTCCATTCAAATGTTTCAGTACCCAATAAGACTGAGATTTAAGTGATGTTACTGTTGTCGGTCTGGTTGTTTTCTATGGCACCAATTTCTATACACGAAATCCTAGTGTGGGACCTATTGCGTATAACGTTATTTATTATCTTATTTTTACTTACTATTCAGAATATACTGAGGAGCTCCTCCCGAGAAAGCGACGCCTCCCACCTGGTATTGAACATTTTTGTAAGGTGCTTTGTATTTTTGTTTCGCCTTAAGCTTCAACATCTTCAATTTATTAGCCATGGCTGCCATCTTGGGGTCAGTATTCCCTGTAAAATGTAATTCTGGGTACAATACCTGTTATCGAAAGCGTTGAAGAGTTTACAGAATAGAATTCAAAGTACTTACGCAATGTGCTTGGCGGTTCCCAAAATTTGTATGTACAAATTCTCTCCGCTTCCTTTTCCTTTTTATTTCTTTCTTTTCTTTTTTCTAACTATAATGGGAGGATATTGGAAATATAACCTGGTATTAGTTTTGCGTTAGAAGTACTTTAAAAACTATTGAAATTTAAATGAATACTTACGAAAGTGTGATCTTTGCACAATCGTTCATAACTCTGTAAGAAAAAATTGTAACATAATGTACATAAATTATGTAGGTACGTAGATACCAAAGGTGTACAAAGGGCACAAGATAAAAAAGGCCTTTTGTTTCAGTCGTATGAATTGTTCAGGGCCCCAGACTAATGGGTAGGTATCCAATATGTCTAAGGGATATTTATAAAATGTCACACATTTTAAGAACCCGTTGGTGCAAAGGACCCGCAACGTTGCTTTGGTAAGGGGGGCATCTTACGCAAGCTTCCCGACTTGTATGTTATTAGATACAGAAAATCTAAATAAATCAGAATTACGTACTTCAACGCTCCTTAGCCTGACCTTATACCCAAGAGGTGGCGGTTTTTGGGGTTTTTTATTAGGTTTTGAGTGCGTACTGTAACAGGGCACGTAGCACTGTTGTAAATATTCTCCATATCGCACGTTCGGCTGAGTATTCTTCTTTTGCTCTGTACGAGATTAACCTAACTGTTAAATCTAATTTCACATTGTAGGGAGCCTCAAAAACGTAATAATTTTTGATATGGTGATTTGGTATGGGAAAATAACAACCAATTAAGATTTATTATGTTTTTTAAACACCTATTAATAATACACTACATACTCATTTAGTTTAGTTACAAAATTAGACGTGTAAGTGTAGATTTAAGTAGGTTAGCAAGACTACCGAAGTTACCGAAGCAAGTGATACCTAATTAACTGGTAATACGCACATAACTTATACTTTGAAAATTAGTGGTGCGTGCAGGATTTGAATGCGCGATCTCCCGTTCGATAGACCAACGTGCAAACCACAAGGCCATCACATCACATAAATCGTTGCTATATAGGTAGTTGTAATTTTGGTATAGTATAATAATTATAATGTAAATGACAATACGTACTTTTTGGTGTCACGACTGGGGGTTCGAGTTTTGTTTCAGTTAGCTTAATTAGTCTCTCAATGCACTCATCCAAATCAATAAACACAAGACTTGACATGAGTATCATTGCGTTCATATCATATTCTGTAATAAATAATGAAAAAAAATTATGTTAGCTTATGGGTAAATAAATATTGTTATAAAAATGTAAAGCGTAATATAATATGTAGATGAGTAGGTACCTACCTAATACTGGAAAATAATGTCAATAAATATTAAGTAAAATTTGTTTCGAGGCCTTAACTTTATCTGAAATAGTAGGTAGGTACTTCTAAGTATTTTTTTTTTTAGTTTTTCTTTAAGTACATAATATATTATCTTCCTAGTTCCTTCCTATGAACTGTGCTGTCCATAAATGGGTATGAGACATTTTTTGTAAAATAGTTCGTTGCTATAAAACTATGGTTGATATCCAATAATGTTCTACATACCTCCTCGTAGTTCACTAGGGGGTTTCTTATAGTATTCTGTGTAGAGATTCCATATAAACACACCAGGATCGTGGACTGAATTATGCATGGCATTCATTAATATTGATTTGGGTATTTTTAATGTTACCCCAAGATCTGATAGTGATTTACGTGTTCGAGTAGGCAGATCTTCCAACAAATCTTGATGGATATTAGATTTCAGATGTTCGAGGACGTCTCTTTGAGAACTCGATAGCTCAAAATACCAAGGAGGTCCCGCTTCAGTATGTAACCTTTTCATTTTCTTTTTTCCTTTTAATGCGAAAAATAACAGAATAATGTCTAAGTATTATAGGTCTAATAGGTAAAAACCTATCAATAACATTAACGGCCTCTTTGATTGCTGTCAATAAAGTAGGCAATAGGCTGTTATTAATGTAAAATTGATAAAGTTACACGTAACTTACTTGACGTAACTACTACAACGTAAATCAGCAAGTAACGAATACAAGTTGTAAGAGTGTTATGTTTTTTTATTTATCTGCTTGTGGACTTTTGGTTACGTTTGCATGAGTAGGATTAGACATAGTTATGTATCTACCAACTTACCAGAATTCTAATACTGAATATTGAACTTTTTAAAAATGTAGCTTGTGGGTATCCAATACTCTACCTCATCAGATAATTATATAATTTTAAGATTGCTAACCTTCGCAATAGAAGTAGTATTTCAGATCTCTCAGAAACCTGAGCCATGTTCCTACTTTCTCGTTATAAGGTTTCTTATCGACGTTTTGTCTCATTTCCCTTTCTAAATATACCCATACTGGTTCGGTCTTGTCGTAAATTTTCTGAAAATAACCATTATGACATCGAAGTAGTAAGGATTATTTTATTCCTACCGTTGTTAAATTTTACATGTAAAATAATTACTAAGTCTAGGCCAGCGCCAATAACTTGAAAACATAAAAAATACATTAAAAAAGTAGGGTGAAAAACAATAAGATTCGTAATGATTTCTAGGTGACCACAAGTACTATCGAAAAAAGTGAATACAAAATTTACCTTCTTTTTTAAAAACTGCTGAACGGTGGGCATTTTATACTTCCCCATTTTAGTATTTAACACTTTATAATTTAAAATCAAATGTACTGTAAATTTTGTAAAAATTTAGTAAAACATAAAAATTTTGTTACTCTTGCATGATCAATAATTTTGACATAATAGGAAATACAATTTTTTCTTTTCTATATTTGCTGTCTGCTGTTTATTTGTGAAAACTTTTTGGTGCACTTGGTGTTATACTGACCCACAGTACTGACCTCTATAATATTAGTAGCCCGCCTTGACAATATAATAAAGAAGCAAATTAAAAATACCAGTAAAGTACAGATAGGGCGCGAGTTGATTGCAGTCGGGGCCTGAGGTAAAGGGGGGGAGCACGTCGCCCCACCGTCTTTATTATAGTGTTATTAAAGCTTAAAATTATTTATGCTTCCCCCCTTTACCTCAGGCCCCGACTGCAATGAACTCGCGCGCGTTCTATATGTACCCTGCGGTGATTAAATAGGTACTCTTGAGCAGCAATTGGTCTAAAAAATTTACAAGCGGTTAAGCGACATATTATATTGATGTTCTCTTTATAATTGTTATTTTAGTATAATATTTGGGTAGAATATACTCTGAAGACCTCATACTAATTTAATAACATTCTAAATTCAACTGAGTTAACATAAGACAGTAACTGAAAAACCAAATTAAAGCAAATCGTAGGCGTCTAGAAGAGTGGCAAAGCGGAGGTGCTCGGAGTCACGCTCATAATGAGAATCGAACTTATTATCGCGCATGTATGAATTATTCCAGTCAATGTTAAAATTGTATCATAACATTAGGTGTACTCGTATCTACTTAATTGTAAGAGAAGAACGCGTCTGCACCGGAAGGTAAGCAAAACTAGTGAGTTTTGCACTTCATAATCTTAAAAGTGAAAAATATATTTGGCATGAAATATTATGTTTCAACAAAATATTCCATCCTTGCATGAAGGTAATAACAAAATCGTCGATATCATTTTAATTAAAAGAAATAAAATTTCAATTATTGGTTTATGTTAACAATGGGTTTATAATGAGATACATAGATAACAATACTCGTAAGTATCTACATTAAAATTGATATACCTACCTATGTAATAGTTTTAAGTGTACAAAGACAAGTGATGCATAAAAACTATGTGAATATATAAAATACATAACATAACTTTGAAAAATTTCAAAGACTATTCTTACAACATAAGTAACACAGTATTAACCTGCTAATGTGCAATATAACATGAAACTTACATTTATTGAAAGTAAGTATGTACTTATTTTAGTTTTTTAATTCTTATTATATGGGATCAAAATAAAAGCAAAATAAAAAACAATAACTTCAATATTTCCATAAAACAGCTAGTCTAATGTAGTTTCATTGGTGATAGTCTTTGTACATAAGGTCCCTCCACTTTGTAGGAGGCCAATATTGGGTTAACCATGAAAATCACTATCAAAATAGGCCTCCTAAATCATCCTCAAGAGGTTTGAATTCTGTATTTAATAACGCAGTGAAGTCAATAAAAAAAAATATATATATATTTTACTCATTTAATTTGCACATTCTTAATTCTATCAATTACATCTTTATATGGTGGGTCAATTGGACTTTGTACTGGCTCTTTATATTCATAAGAACTTTGTCCATCTAACAGTAGTGAATAAGAAGTATCCGAGTCATATGCACTTAAGTCTCCACAGGCATTAAATGGTACAATAAAACGATTACACCCTGTAAACTGATTGAAATCACAGTATTTGTGGTCCAAAAGAGGGTTGACCATAGTTGGAACATAGTCAGGAGGTGGGTTATAGTTCTGACAAATGACAAATGCTTCAATACTTGAGTTCCTAGAACTTCTTGGCTTAGAAACAGTCACAAACTCAAAGAATTGTTTTAACTGAGAGTAGAGAAGTGTAACATCCTTGCCTCTAAATATTTTCGCAACAAATACACCGCCTTGCTTCAAAACGTGAGTTGTGATATTCAAAGCTGCCAGGAGAAGTTGGGATTGAACATACTCATCAATATCATGTAAACCTGTGACATCAGGGGCTCCATCACAGACCACGAGATCAGCTTTCAAGCCTTCGAATTCTTTAATAATTTCATTTGCTGTTGACACTTTAGTGATATCACCTTGGATTTGTTTAACACCAGGTAAAGCTGCCATGGCTTGTAAATCCACTGCCACTATTTTCACATTTTCTTGGTTATCGGTGTTTTGACGAAGTTTCTTACACAAGACTTGACTCCAACTTCCAGGAGCTGCACACAAGTCAACAGCTCGCAATACGCCTTGAAATAAATTAAATTCTTCATTTATTTGTAATAATTTGAAAGCACTTCTTGCCCTCCAACCCTCTTCTTTTGCCAATCTATAATAAATATCTCTTTTGTCTTTGGAAGTTTTGCCCATTATTATTTGTTTTATAAAATATTATTATAATAAATCAAAACATGAACAATAACTAAAAAAATAATTAAAATTTACGCACACTCAAGGTGTTCTCTTTGTGACAGTTCTGACAGGTGACAGCTGTAAATTATATACTAGTTCACAGACAAAAAAAAACAGACGAGATAGAGATAACTTGTGTACGATACAGATTAGTAACTGTAAAGATAGCTTTGATGAGTTTCTTAAATGATAGAGATCTTGATTTAATTTTATCAAGGAAGATAAATTTTTTACAACTATAGAGATATGCTGGCGTAATTACAACCATAGAAAACAGAAAAACAACCAAGGAGCTTGTAACCCTTGTAACGCTTGTAACTAACTTCCTTGTGATTCATTGACATTTAAAATCTTCATAGTCTGTTAACATTTTTATTCAAAGGTGACAGTCATTGACTGTCATTGTCATTATTGACAAATTGACAATGTCATTTATTGAACGTCACTCATTATTTATTGCTCAATGAATAGCAATTGCTATAATATAAATCTTTAATTTAATTTACTTGGTTGTAGTATTGCATACTCTTTGCTTGGTTGGGTTTGTTTTTCAGTGTATATAAGACGTGTGCGTAGTGTGTACATTCACTGTACGAGCGTAATTTTATTATATTTTTTTTAATAACTCTTATGTAAATGTATGAAGATAGTTGGTGAACTTAATAAATAATTATACATTACTAAATCTTAAAGTTAATCATGGGAAATGGAACAGAGCAACTCATAGCATTTATATTAGAAGATTGGAAATTAGTGGTGTTTTTAACAACAATTTTCGCCCTATATTTCTATTACACCAGTACCTTTGACCATTTCAAAAAGAAGGGTGTTAAATACATGAAGCCTAAAATATTCTTTGGAAATCTTGCTCCAAGATTTTTTGCGAAAACATCTTTTCATCAATTTCAATTAGATATATACAATCAATTTAAGGGAGAATGTTTTGGTGGTAAGTTGATTTTATTTTTAAAATGGATTTATTTTAAATTGTGATGATAGTCACTTTCTTCTATATTTTTTTACATATGGAAAAATGCCATTTAGTGTGTACAATTTAATCAAAAAGTATTTCTTTTATTATTGGAGTAGTTGTGTGACACAATTTAAAGTACTAAATAAAAAAAAAATTAATGATTAACTTATTTTTATTGTAGGTTTCTTTGAAGGAAAAAGGCCACTTTTATATTTATTTGATACAGAGTTAATAAAAACAATAACAATACGGGACTTTGAGCATTTTGTGGATAGAAACAGGTTTGTCAGCAGAGAGCCTGGATATTTGAGTAGATCCCTACTCAATTTAAAGGTAACTTTCAGAAATAAATTTCAAGTAAAGTTTACATATAGTATTTTGATTATTTAGATTGAGTACTTTATATAATTATAGTTTGGATAATTATTTTACAAATAATTGTAACTTCTCTAAATTTCTTGCTCTATTTAGAATATGTTCTCTGCCTCAGGGTAAGACCTTAACATCAATTCACAAAGGCTTTCCACATACCCACCATAGGTTCTGGTCCCTTGTGAGCACATAGCCTTGCTTTTTGACAGTTCATATAAGTTTCTAAATATCCCTGAGATCATACACTCAATTTGGTTCACTTTCTTGAAGCCAAAGTAAATGATTGCACAAGTTTTATATAATGGTATCAAAATTAAAATATGGAAGTCAATGATTTATGTTCCTTGAAAAAAGTTGATAACATTATCTTATTAGTTTAAGACAACAGCCATGACCTTACTATATGGCATAAAGTCATTAGTGTTCTGAGTTTAATGACATTATAAATAATTTTATTTGAAAAGACTAATAAGTATTTCTTCTTTCTATTCTTTAAATTATGAAATATCAAGCAAATTTGCTTTATTCTACAATGCTTTGGTGAGAATATTACTGATTAATCACATGAAGGTTTTGTTTCTGGGATAAAAACTACCCTTTGTCCTTTCTAGAATCCCAAAGTATCTCCATGCCAAACATTTAAATCAGTTCAGTAATTTCAGCATAAAGTGTAACAGACAGACAGGTAGAGTTACTTTCGTATTTATAATATTAGTATGGATAACACAAATTTGAATAATTTGTATTTATCTGAATTAATGATTGTATGTTTGTAAGTTTTAATTTTTTTCTGGTTTTAGGGTTCAGAATGGAAAGCTGTCCGCAGTACCATCACTCCATCATTCAGTGCATCCCGCCTAAAGATTATGTTACCCCTTGTTGAGGTGTGCTCACAACAAATGGTAAACTTTTTGCAAAAAGTTGGTAAGTATTCTGTGTATTTAATGATAATTCAGTAGTGCAGAGGAGTTTCTTTCGCCATTTCTTCTTCTCTATGACAAAGAACCTTTCCAAAATGGTAGTAGAATCAAAAAATGACCTGCATAAGTATATCATTGGTACCTACATGAATAGATTATTTTGAATTTGAGTAGAAACCCTAGATTACAAGCAATAATGAATAGTTTTGCTTATGCTTCGTGTAAAGGAAAACTCACTGGTCCTGTGTGACTGATAATTGTTTCATCCATATAATGCAAATATCGTTATCATGCCTCATAACAGTAAGCCAGGGTTCATACTTTTAGGTATATGAAGTATAAATATGCAAACAACAAACACTTAATTGATGTCAGTAAATAATAGATACATAATGTAATTGTCTTTTATCTTTTAATGCTACTTTAAATGCAATGTACATTATCAAGTATGCAATTTATACCTCATTGTGATGTGGGTGCAATATTCGGTGCAAGGATAAAGACATGTGATAAGTCTGACTCTGACTCATCTGTGACTTTTGTCGCCAATTATATAATTATACATTTTAATTGCCATTTTACAACTTTACCTGTAGCCAGGAAATTATTGATTTTGGTAGTGGGAAGAACTTTTGATATCAATAAATCATCTGCATAGACTTATTACAAAGCATCTAATCATGTACTTGTTTAGATTTGTTAAAATGCATTCGTATGTAGTCGATGATTATGTTTAGTAGTAGGTATGTACTTATAATCACTGACTGCAGTAAGTTCATTCACTAAAACCATTTTATTTTGCTATTGTTTCCAGACCAGAATGAAGTAGAAATGAAAAGTGTTGTGGGTCGCTTTACGTTAGAAGTAATCGGAACTTGTGCTTTTGGTATTCAATCCGATGCACTTGAAGATGAAAATGCGAAATTCATACAGGTTCGTATAAAAAATAAAATAAAAATAAAATATTTTTATTCTTAGAAAATAATACCTAACTGATTTTATTATAGGTCGCAGAAAAGTTTAACTTTATGACGTGGTATAAACGTATATTTTTATTCTTTATGCTGACGTTCGCGCCACCGTTGATCAGATATCTTAATATATCATTTTTCAATCACGAGAGTTCAAGTGAATTAATGAGAATATTAAAAAATACGAAAACCGAACGGAAAGAGTTGAATGTCAGGTAAACATAAATGATAAACAAATTGTCATTGAACTAAAAACTATTGGTAGGTATTAATCATAATTACATTTTTCCAGAAAGAACGATTTCTTGCAACTTCTTTTGGATGCGGCAGCGAAGGAAGGTGAAGATTCTAACGCAAATGTTAAAAAACGTAGGTCTCTTTTATTTAATTTTAATTGTTCGTACGCTTTATAAACATTTCATAAGGTAATGGCAGTTAGCCATAATATTATTCTTTCTTCTATGTAGGCACTGGTCCAAGAGTTAGATTTAACAGTTTATGTACCATGTAAGTAGTAATATTGCCTTGTGCACAAATATATTACAATATTTATAATAATAAATCCAATTACTATGATCAATATATTATATCATAAGCGACTGTACGGGCCGAATGTACGGGCTCGTACTTACAACTTCTACTACTAGAGACTAATTGACTAAGCCTCAAATAATCTTAAATTCTTCACCAACGGATATCATGTTCTTCACGATAAACACTCAACTAATCTTGACGCTATTGACCACTATTCTTTTTTCGACCACGGCTGCAAATACCTACTTAATTCTGTAGATTGCTTTAGACTGTTTTGTTTTTCAGATTTAGACGATGATACAATAGATGCACAGTCTTTTCTCTTCCTCATAGCTGGATACGAAACGCCCAGTACATTGCTGACATTCGCCACTTACGTGCTCGCAACCAAACCCGAGCTACAAACTAAACTGCGCAACCACGTTGTAGAAGTCACTAAAGACAAGGATATGTCTTACGAATTAATCTCTCAGCTTGATGTCTTGGAAGCATTTTTATTAGGTACGAAAATGTTTAAATAAAAACGTTATAGGATAGTTCTTACGCTTTATAAGGAGCGGTTGAGGAAATGATTTTCGTGAGTAATTCTGTGACTTGTCACCAGTATACAAAATACTTCCTGAAACCTCCTGTTCACCAACAAACTAAAAAATCCCTTCAATGGATTAGTCAGTTGAAATTGTAAATATTAGTATTTAATTGATAGGTAGGTACTAACACACTAATTTTGGTAATTATTTCAGAAACCTTACGAATGTACCCGCCCGTAGCAAGAGTTGACAGATGTTGTACAAAAAAGTACACCTTGCCTGATACAAATGTACAAGTAGATGCGGGAGATATTGTCTCCATTCCCATCTACGCTATACACATGGACCCTAAAGTTTATCCAGAACCCAATGAGTTTAAACCAGAACGATTTATGGACAAAGATGTGAAGAGACCCTCTCACTTCCTGGCTTTTGGAATTGGACCGAGAAATTGTATCGGTAAGTTGTCAATACATTTATTTTAACAAACCATAACTGATACAAAGAAGTGCTGATTAAAAAAATCTTTAGATGGGGTTCTATGCAGTGAAGTAGAAATAGATATTACTCAATTACTATTAACTATAAGAACGAAATTCAAACTATGCTGATTGCTGTCGCTTCTACAAATCCTTAAAGCGATAGTCTAAGCGTGATTTCACAGCTGTCCGGGCGACCCGTACGTGCGGGTCCGGGCGCGGCACGCGGGTGGAGCACATCTTTGAC
>DWKA01001139.1:0-13215 GCA_018249155.1 Panoquina ocola ocola
ATCCGCACTGGAGCAGCGTGGTGGAGTATGCTCTAGGCCTCCTCAATTACGAGGAGAGACCCGTGCTCAGTAGTGGGACTCAATGGGTTGACGCCAAAGGCAGTTTAGGAAAGTTACGTTCAAAATTGGCCAGCTATAAATGATGGTTTTTTATTCTTTTTTAACTTGTATCTGCCTAGACTGAGGCAGCCCTGCGCATCGGCTAGTGTCGGCGTCTTTGCTGCGATCGATATATACATAGATTTCGTGCGAACGGGCGTGCGTCAGCGCTCAGCGCGCGGTGGGCGGCGAGCGGCGGGCGGGACGCCGCGGGAATGGCCAACGACGCCCGTGGGACACATCCGCGTTGACTCACGCCACCACTCCTCCAGACGTCCAGACTCTACGGCGCTATCCAGCGACTACCACATCGCTCACAGCTTCATCCATCCATGCTGACCAAGTGACCAGGCCTTATCCCTCTGCAAACTCTGTCTAAATTTTACGGATGATCGCTGGCGCTTAGAATAACCCCAATCCCCCATGGCCTAAAACAGTGGCGGATCTAAGGTCGGGTGAGGCGTCAAACGATAACGCCGCAACGGGTTCAGGGACTATTATTTTGGAGGTACTTACTACAAGTATTGAGGTTTGGTCCAGAATTCGTCGCAAATCGTTACGCGCTAAATCATTCTCGCGTGATCGAGATACTACGCGCCAATACTTATTCACATATACATATTTCGCGCGAGTCGCCAATCCAACGTTTATTAGGGATTCAAGCTTGTTTACTAATTTCAGTTGAAGTACAAAAGTAGAAAATTTAAATTGCGTTGTATGTGTATGTATTTTCCATCACCGAATTTGTATGTACTGTATTAAAAGATACCAGGCTAGTTGTGGAATAGTACATGATTTTTGCACAATACACATTTCTCAGAACAATACTAATGAAATATTTTTTTACATTACATCACGTTCCACGCATGAGTTATGACCTACGTGTGGCGTAATCGTGGACTAAAATGACCCGTTGATTCACTAGATAGCATTGCCGGCCTCAATTAAACACTTTAACGGTTCCTGCAGGAATGATTTGCGGGAACACTGCACGTAGTACGCGCGAGCGTCAATCTGACTCACCGAATCACGGCGGAGACTTCGGACTTCATCCCGTCCATGGAACGTCGCTCTCAATTAATGATTAATCGGATCTAACTTTATTAGTATTAATGACGCCAGCTGAGTCAAGGGTCTCTTCTGGCTTCGCCGAAAACGACTGAAAATACCCTTAAATAAATACCCGGTAATATACCTGGAATGACTAAGTTCCCAATTAAATGAAATACGAGCAAGTCTCAGAAATTTACGTCTAAGAAGCTCCTTTTATAGCAGTGGCGCTTCCTTTCTTGTCCTATAGGTATTTTCCCATAACTTGTAAAGCTTTCACTCTTTTACTCGAATCGGCGACAGCATTAGCATTATTATTTCTTCACAATTATTTCCTGAACATCATCACGCCTAACATGTTGCTGATGCCCACTTGCGACTTATCTACTTGTCAGGTGATTCATCAGTTCAGTCGTTGGACATTTATATAAACAAGCTCGTTTCAAACTCCGTAATAATCATTCTGGTATTCTCACAGTTGGCTTCAAACGAACAAATTACTTAGAGCTACGAACAGTGTTTGCTTATTTCTGAATGTCACCTACATTTTATTAATTAGGTATTGACGGCAATGCATGTGGACGCGTCGAGCAACAATCAAGTAATGGCAGCAAGTGAAGTCGATGTTATCATATTGCATAATGTTGCTCATAATGTACGTAACTGTGGTCAGGATATAATGATTCACTGCCCGAAATATACATATACAAGTATCGTGAACAATTAGTTTTAATCCATCAATTATAATTATAACGGTAATATTTTAACGGAATACTCATCGATTCAGTCATTAGGCATCATAAGATTAACTCATATATTTGAACATTTCAGCCTTTACTTGATAAACACTGACGCACTCGCCGCTTCCTTAGAAAGCGGACTCTCGGCGCCCCGGCTTCAACTCTATGGAGGGGCGATTGGGCTTAGAATTCAGTGCTTCAGCCTCCATTACTGAGTCAACGGGGTTTTCCAAGTTGCCGTACTCGCGCAATTCGGGCACATGTTGCCGACGTCACCCGTCCATCTGATTCTGTGAACGAACGTAATTGAAGTGAATGATAATCGAGATTAAAGCGTGCGTGCGTTGTTGATGTTATGTCGTGGTGTGTGATGTGTCGCCGACAGCTGGCCGCGGCGGGCCGCAGTGGGTCGCTCCCAGCGCGTCACGCTGCTCAGGCCTGGGAGCCAGATGTTGCCAACTTTCTGTCATGTACAGGATCCTAACGTCATTGACTACGTATGGAAAATTTTGCTTGCGTCTTCCATTTTGAACGTACTTTATTGTACTTAGATATTTTTAGATGTATTTTATGACATACTAAAAATATTGATAACCAAATGTTGCCAACAATCTGTCGCGGAACGGGCCCGGGCGTCGTTGTCTACGTAAATAATTTGCTTGTGTCTTGTATCTTACCGTATCTACAGAGTAGTTTAGGTACATTTTAAGAAGTGTTACTTCTATATTTACATTTTGGAGAGGATGTAGGAATAAAACCGTTTTTGTGTAACGTTTAACCGTCACGATGCGCCTGCGCAATTATTGACCCAGTTATGTCAGCGCCGCCAACACCGTATTATCTTGTCACGGACTTGGAGTTACAACTTTAAAAGGAATAATTCAGCTATTTTGTAGGTAATTTTCAGGTAAGTTTAATTACACACGTAGGTATGTCTTAGTATGCACTTCACAGTTTACGAACAAACATCAACCATAGACAAATTAAACATACTCAGAACACGACTCTGAGATAGACACACATCAGAATAATATTATATCAGTATTAGTCTTCGTATAATTTTATTAACGCATGACTCATAGATACCAAGTTGATGATCTCTTCGTCAATATATTTCGAAGTGTAGGTATACTAAACATTTTTACTCTTGTCAATTTTATTTCGACGCTAATTAGGTTTATTGCACAACATTGAAATATAAACCATAATTAACAAACAATATTGCAGCGCGGGCGCGCGCCGTGATAACAGTGCAGCCAATTATAGCGGTAAACGCATTCTTAAAATAGGATTACTAATAATACAATATTGCGCAATAACTATCATATATTATAGGTGCCAAGAGCTTGAAAATATATTGAAGAATCTGTAATATTAGATACATATTGAAAAAACCTGTATAAAAATATGTAGAGATTTTCTGTTCTCATTGGATTTCTAATATTATTTCAGCAGTACAATGTTACGTTATCACTGAGTAGCATAATTTACTTTACACCCGCGGGAAACCGGGAGGTCTGCTACAAAAAATTGTTAGAGGGGTCAAAGGGAAGTAGAAAACAAATAAAAATATGAGGACATTTCACAAATTTTAGTAAATATTAATAAAAACTTTAGTTACACACAGGTCACACCCGTCGCAAAAATGAATGAGGAATTATTAACTCAGTATTCACATAAAATATAAATTGATAGAAAACAGTCCACGTGCACTTCTCACCGGCTTCGGCCACACACGACTGATACGTAGAGCTCGAAAGCTACACCTGCTCTACACAGTTATCATTGTGCAATGCTAATGTCACCGACTCCGTTACACCTGGAACCACGTCATTCTACTATATTCCTCCGCTCAGCTCGGAGAGTGGCCTTTGGTAACAATTGTATACCTAATCATGTGTCCTCTGTGATCTAATCTAGCTACTTACACCCGAGCGACATTGACAATCGCCTTCTGAATATACCCGCTAATGCTGGCTCGACAGTGGGTCGACCACTGGATCTCTTCCTCACGTACACCTTGCTTCGCCGGCACGAGATTAAGCTCAGTATTTTGGGTCCCATACTGATCAAAAATGTAACTATTTAGAAGTTATTGTTTTAAATCATATGAAATAGCGAATTACAACCGATGAATGGTTGTTCAGCTACGAGTTAGGTACGTTTAATATTGTACCGTTGTCGCTGACGCAATTTTTATATCTTGGCTATTTCCTCTTTTAATATACCTACCCTAATGATCACACATTTAATGTATCTTATAAAATTAGTACCTTGTACAGCAGGTAGGCATCTTTATTTGTTTAAACTTCATAATTGGTACATACTTGATCGAAGTTAATTAATTCAATTTTACGAGTCTACTGAGTCACCGCTTTGCTATCGAACTGGATTTGATTTTCTATTGAATACAGTTTATTGTAATTATTTAATATAATTCAAGTCGCGGACTGATCGTAGAATTGACAATGGCATGAAATAATCGACCATTTTGAAAAATGCTCACGTTTCATCAAGCGGACAGATGTCGGCCGGCGGGGAGTCGGGGACCAGCCGCCGAACATAACAACATTTGATTTTGATTCATGATGCTATCACTGTTTGCAAGTTTAGTCGCCTAGTCACAATTATTATAAGTAACAAAACTTTTTAGCAGAATAATGACATATGCAAAATATGAAAAGGTACGCGTAACGTCGTTGTTTATTATATTTAAAGCATAGCTGTCTCAGACAATCTGAATAAAAAAATATAGAATTTGTTAAATTTAAGTTCCAATAGAAATTACTCAATTATCTAATCTGCTTAAATTAAAGTTGCGCAACTTCAATGATTATCTGTTAGCGTGGATGACGATACCTCCACGCTGCACGACAACACGCGGTGATTCACGCCGTTACATCAGTTTAACAAGCAGCGGGCGCCGGAGGAAACTCGCCGCCCGCCTTCGTGGAACTGCCGCGTGTTGCCCAACACACCACCTTATGTCCCGGCAATACGGCCGGCAACATTGCGCCGGTGGACCGTAAAATCCAGGTCCACGCGTCGCGCGATACGTGGCTCCACATCGCACCATCGGATCGATTTCGTCCGCTCGACATTGTTCCATTCATTCATGTAATGACCACTGAGTCACGCGGCCGCTGCTACCACAATTACTGACTTGCCTAATTGAAATCGATTCAAGTTTCCACTATCTGTTTTTATAGAGGTATTGCATGTTGCACTCGTGACCGACTCATTGCAAACCTTAGTGAATCGCAATCAATGAGTTACAAAACATAAAAATAACTGACATTTTTAATTTCCAGCGAATGGTCTAATCATTACTTTTTTTAGAGCAATTACTAAGAATGTTTTCTTAATCTATTCATTAATTGTTAATAAACACTATCGGTTATTGATACAAAATATTGTATTGCCAGTGTTTGTGCGAGTGACGATGTTAATTGATACACGGCGGGCGCGCGGCAGACGGCGCGGCGCCGGCGCGCGGCTGCGGCCAAACCCACGCGGCTACAGCGGGGAGCGGGCAGCGGGGAGCGGAGCGGAATTACCTGCACTTCTTAATGAACCCAAATTAACATTGTATAGGCAGAAAAATACGATTTTAATTGATTAAACCAAAACAAGTACATTATTATAATAAACAAATACACACCCTGTCGGCCGGCCGGACATCGCAAATAACACATCATTATCACTCATGACCCGAGAACAGACATTGATCTGTCACATAAATATCTGCCATATCCAAGAATCGAAGCCGAGACCTCTAGTTTCTCGGCGAGGGTCATTACCAACTAGGCTATGGGGTCGTCATGTTATATCGCCCACACTGCTTCATTGAGTTAAGTATTAGCTCACAACATAAGTTTTACTATAATAAAAAATGTAAAACAATGTTTGCAAGGCGGCATGCGCCGGCGCGCCGTGTTTACCTCCACGAGGAAAACTCAACATTTGCCGAGCGCCGGGCCCTATGACGTCACTGATATTTACCACACTTATAATGATATGACGGCGGACCTTGGGCCGCGCCACGCAACCTGCTCGTTACAATATTACCAACAAAAAATATTATGAGGACCGATCACAAAACGGCTCTACACAACTGTAGGTACTTCAATGTTTTTAAGCTGTCGTAAAATTGCAACTACTGTCGACAGCTTCACGTTTGTAAAATGTCATTTTGTGAGTAGATAAACCTCGTAATGTAGAGTCGAAGTTTTACTCATCGCGATGACAGTAATTGCACTGTGTGTGGCTCAACTTTAAAAGTTTCCGTCGATTACTCACAGTTAGGCGCAATTCGTCAGTGGGAAACTGCAAGTCATGTGCCCCCCTCCCGCCCTTCCCCGCTACTTCCTTCCACGGGGAAATTTTTGATATGATAATGGTACAATTTAATTCTATAATGTCACGGGCAAGGGCGTGTAAAGCTTGAATTTAGTGTCATCTGTAATATAGGCTAGGTCGTTAATATCGTTTATGTTAGGCTTCTATCAACAATACCACTAGATAACGGGCCACATACATAATTGAAGCTAAATACTCTCCGCGTGAATATACTGAGACAAATATTTTAAGAAAACTTTTACGTTTATCCTATTTACTACCTTGGTTCGTAGCACTAAAGTAGCTAATTTTTAAATAATAATATGTAACTTGTCAAAACGATTTTTGGGCGTTGACCCATATCTATCTTAGTACTTCGGTATTGTTGATCGAACACCGTCCAACTAACTACAAAATTTTACCGAAACTGACCTCGACGGCAAGCCTCGGCGGTCGGGTATAATTTTGGGTACACCCACGATATCACCAATCTTGTTCGCAGTGGCCGTTGGGCGTTTAGCCCTGACGTACACTATAAACAACAGTAATATTATTGTATATTACAGCTTAAACATAAATAAATACATGGAAAGTACTCACCTCTAATACCGTAGAATCGCACGCGCTAACCGGTTCTCGTCGTACGTAAATAGACGCATTTATATTAATAAATGCATATGTAGCGGTTCATAAAATGGTAATATAAGTATTTGAATAAGGCTCCGTGCGTAGCGGCTCGCCGGACACTCCCGTGTGGATATAATTGTTCAAGGCAAGTGACATCGCGTTGCTTCATCGCTTTATTATAATCTTAAAACGAAGTAGTACTGTGCTAGTCGATGTTTAATTAGACATGAACGAAAGTAAGTATGTACCTAATAAGATTGACTCACTGTGTATATTTGTTATTGTACAGTTTGCGTATACCGATAGGACTGTCATGCAACGGTTTAAAAGCACTCTTAATAAATGTCATTAAAAAAGTAGTACCAGTCAATAACATTAATCAGACTCGAGTAGAAATGCTAATGGGTAAGCGCGCGGTGACTGAACACCGGCGTGCACCGGTGCCCTGCCGACCCCGGCCTGCCTCGACCTTGAGGAAACAGGGCTTAGTAGGAGCGCCGCGGATGTTGAAGGTCGCTTTAAGCTAACTGAGATGAACTTCTTTGACGCTAGAATAATAAATACAAACATTTAACAATTTTCAAGTCGAAACATTAAGTCCCATTTGACTTTATTCAAGAACTAGTAATACCAGCTACGCTGAGAAAAGTCCTTTGAAGCTCAATTTCGTTTGGCAGGCCTGGAAAAACGTTGGGTAATCATTCAATACATGCCCATACAAACAAATAAGCGAGGTCGGCCGACAGCTTCTCCTTCGGTAGACAGGTGTCTGAGGTGGAAACTAATTCAGTGTGTCAGATCGATGACCTCGAGATTATTCGGTCAAGTGTAAACCGTGTGCAATATATTTATTCAGCGCCGTGACGCGGCGCCCGCTCGAAGTGATTCCATTGTAAAACAGTTGGGCAGTTCGCGGAAGGCGTCGTAGGCAACGAATCGCTTCCGAATCTCCAGCGATGATGTAAACGGTGAGAGGTGGGTTTTTCGTGGGTTCCCGCTAGCTTCAGTTTACCGAGCGCGTTCGGTTACGTGTTTCGAAGGGAAAGAAAACTGTGCATTGTCAGCGTCACTCGTACACGACGAGATACAACGATTAGATCTCGTTGTTAGTGTTTCGACAACATGGAATTACATTTATGACGTCACGTAAAATACGTTACGTTAATCGTTCAACTGTCTTTATAAAAAACTATTTGAATTGATAGCATATAGCAGTGATAGCCTAGTGGTTTGAACGTTGGTCTTTCGAACGGGAGGTTGTGCGTTCAAATCCTGTACGCACCACTAATTTTCTATCCTGTTAATTATCACTTGCTTCGGTGAAGGCGGTGAAGGGTGTGAGAGAAGACCCGAGCCCAGCAGTGAGACAGATATGGGTTGTAATGATGATTAATGATGATGATTTGAAATGAAAACTTCTTTGGAGTCAGTGTATGATTTTTTCCGTCATCTCGGCCGGCCGTGGCAATGACCTTACCGTAGTGGGTGACGTGGGCCGGCGACAATGATGATGTTGCAATTTAGTGTCTAAAAAAATATTGAGCAATATATTTCCGAGGAAACGTTAGTCACGCAGCTTTACGTATCACCCCGGGCTGAACTTGTTAGTTACGTGGAACCCGTGCGCGGCGCCGCCCGCCGCCGGGGCCCATGGGTGGGGGGAGTAGCACGCGCTCATCTTCACCAATAATCCTAATAAATAACTTTCATTCTCTAAGGCATCCTATTAATATTATAAATGTGAAATTTTGTACCTATGTTTGTATGTTTGTTCCTCAATCACGCAAAAACGGATGAACGAAGTCGGATGAAATTTGGTACATGGATAGTTTATAACCCTGAATAGAATATTTTTTATCCCGATAAACCTGGTTATTACCTTCTTATCAGATTAAATGTTCAAAAAGGTAACCTAGACGGCATTCGTGTGCGTGAGAATGTAGTGTTTTTAACTTTGATCTCTTGAACGCGAAGGTTCAAATCCTGCACACACCTCAAATTTTTTATAAAGTTATGTGTGTATTACAAATTAATTATCAACTGCTTTGTTAAAGGAAAACATCGTGTGGAAACGTGCACACCTGAGAGTTCTCCATAGTGTTCTCAAAGGTGTGTGAAGTCTGTCAATCCGCACTTGGCAAGCGTGGTGGACTATGGCCTGTACTGGCTGTACTCCTCACGTCGTGTGGAGACCCGAGCCCAGCAGTGGGACAAATATGGGTTGTAATGATGAACATTATTGTAGAGTCCTCTTACGTACGAACAGAAGCATTAACTCGAATCATTTCTTGCATTTATCCGTCGGCAGCATAAAGCAGAGACTCAGCAATAGGAAGCTGTAACATAATATTGGTAACAATAATAGTCTATTCACAAACTAAAATAACAAAAACCTACTTTTCCTTTTTGTTATATTAGCACATAATTATATTAGTGTGGGCAGAGATGATTACGCTCGGATATCGACTCCTGGGAAACACCAGTTTTATTAAAAGTTGATATTACCTTTTTTTGATATTTTATGGGTAATTTCATAGACGACACTACCTCTATAAGATTTTGCTTTAATCGTCTGTAACTCCTTGAAATAAATTTATAGTCATTGTTATTGTGACTGGCATGAAGCCTCGTTTGAGCATGCGTTGTAATTCGTACCCGTTTCCACCAGTTTGATGCCAGCAACCAGATGTTCGTGCTGATCAGGTCATCACCGCCCAATGCGGTACTGGAAAGCACCACTGACTCACATCGTGATATGCAGATCCGTTAATGTTCATTAATAAAGACAATGAGTAATCAAATGAAGATCTCGTTCGTGGTAAAGATGCGACTACGGACTGGCAACAACGGCTCGATTCATTGACAACTTGTGTGTATGTGTGTGTGTGTGTGTGCGAGCTGGTGCATACATGCACACAGCTAAATTGAATCGTCAAGTAGTTCAATGACAATAATCTAACTCCACATCGTACCGTTAACAACGATTGTGTGCATGTCTATTTGTGACGACGATTACACGCCATCAAGTGACTTGTCTGCTAGTAAAAGGAAGCTGGAACAAAAAATATTAGCACCCATAATATAACTCGTACACGAAGCCCAGACATTAAGCTGGGCCACCTTCAGTTGAATTCTACGACACCCTAGTTCACCAAAATGAGATTGGGCTCAATATCTATTGTAGACGTGCGGGCTAATTTAATATTTATGTAAATAGATTCTCATATGACTTGCGCAACTAGTTGAATATTAATGGACGGTTTGCCATATAGGTGTCCCACATATAAAGTCATAAATATTGAATATTATATTTATTGCACAATTATATTTACGCACGCGCCATGCGTTTGAGCGGCGACTCTCGTAATCGCCTCATTGAGAAGCGCATAACGTCGTCGAAAGGAGGTTGTTGGTTCAATAAAAACGACATCTGTCTCCATTACGCCCTCTCCTGACGTCAGCGGGCCGGGGACTAACCAGTACATGACGTCAGAGCGCCACTTCTCACGAAGATGATATTAGCTAAACCTAGTTTGTACTTAGTGTGAGCGCGTGCCGCGGCCTCCCGCGCGTCATGTGGACCGGTGAGTAAGGTCTCAGGATGTCCACGATATCACTTCAAGGAATCCTCGGACGCATTTGCGTCAAAATATTGTCAACAGAAAAATGACAGAACATCATCGCCGCAATAGAGACATTCCATCATCGAGAGATGGCTCATAAGTCATAACTAGCCGCTCTAAAACACTGACATAGACGTATTTATTCATACGACAGCGCATATAATTGCTACTTTTAGGTCACATGGCGCGTCTGCTTTTACTCCAGCCCTTTTGGCTATAAAACAAAAACCTAAACTTTTGCGGACTGTTTGACAGGTATACTCACGGCCTTAGGGGTTAGGCATATTCCATTTCAGATATTTCGTATTCATCTGTTACAGGTTAGTTTTAATCCGCGATTCACCATATACTCAAGCCCTAACCCTCCTTATAATCCCAACTAACTGACTGAGACCGATAAATAAAAGATTCCATGTGTTTGATGAGACATCGGCGGTGACACTCGGTAGAGGAGTAATGTATTCTTGAACGGACGTAATCCACCGCGAGACGTACGAAAGTTCGTACTGTTCTATTGTTATCTGCTTACGGTAAGTGCGCGTAAGGGGGGAACCACTGGTTCCTAGCGCACGGGTACTTCCTAACACGGCGGCCGCAGCCTCTTGGGATGCGGAGCACGCGCGGCCCGCGACCGCCTGCGACTCACAAAACCCGCTGTGATGTCAATGCGGTGCGTACGTGCCGCAGCGCAGCCACACTCCCTAATATTATACGAACAGTTTCTCCAACTGACGGACTACAATGGCTCTGTGATGCGTACAAAATCTGACGAATCGTCAGCTAAATAAAACATGTGCAAGATGTCGCCGCAGCGGTAGAGTCGCGGCCGCGAGCTGCTTACAGGTTGATATTCCTCTTATCCTCGACGGCAACATAATAAACACGCATCGTGATAATTATGTTTGCAGTTAGACGGCAAGCTCGTTTGAAGTTAGTTACAGTAGGCATACAAGTAGGTACTAAGTAATCTTGTAGACTAGTAACTAACATTCAAGATGAGATACGGGTTTGCTGCATCGTTTTAGAATCATGATTTACAGTTGTTACTTATTCATATCTTTCTTGTGGCTACTGTTATTGGGATCGCTCGGGGTGGAGATTTGTAAAAGCGATGGAGTGGGTTGACTATCGAAAAGAGTTTGTAAAAACCAATTTCGAATAATTGTTTAAAAAAAATATGTTTACGATAACGTCAAACGTACTACAAATGATGTGTTGATGTATTCGTACTGGGCAATAGTTTATTGTATACACGCAAAATATTTCTAATGCTAGAATTCCCTGTACACAATAAACATAAACAATTTAATCAATGAATATTGCCCCGTATAAGGAAGACACATTGGCACGCGCGCGGTAATACGCAACACTCACCACGTAATTATACATAACTGGTGACGACAATGGGAGCGCAGGGAATCTCGGCGCGGCGCGAGGAAACTCGAGAGGAAGTGAAGTAACACCAGCGGAGTATGTCGGCGGCGCGTGCGTCCACCGCCACATACTTGCGAACCGGTTATTCCTAGTTAATTCCTCCGTGCGTTTCTAGCGTATTTCCTCGGCTTGTTTATGTTACAATTTTTCAACAGACAACAATAAACTGGAATGAAGTCGTCATAAAATGTGTTTATTCTCCTTCGAGCAGAAGGAATAACCTCGTCGTAAGTTGTTGTGATTAGCTGCACATTATAAAAGATCTTTATAATACCATTACCTACTAATTTTATAATCAATTTATCTATCCTCACAATGACATCTTGACCTTAATCGCATTTAGTCTATTTAGGATTCATCTCAAAATATCAACATGATAAACAAACAGCGAGCAACATAAGCGCTATTACAGCGCTCGCTGCAGATCCGATTAAACTAATTATAGACGGTCAACAGGCGCGCACTGCCGAGTTTATACTTAGACTGCCAAGTTTAGAACTGTGGGCGCGACCGCACTTTTATTAGATGTTGAATGGCGCCTTCTTTTTGTCACAATACAGAGATGTCGCGGTTGAGGCTCGTAGGATGCGCTTTGTATCCAAATATAGCTCTCTGGTCGCCCACTGAAGGCACATAATTGCGTGGAGGCTCCTGTAACCTGGAGCATTCCAACGAAGTTAGTCAATGGGAGCCGTCGACGTGGCCGCTAGGAACCACGTCGCTGACTCACTCATTCATATTCATTCACCTGCAACTTTGGTGCTGCGGCGGTTCTACTGGATAGGAATTTAAGTTCCTTGCCGCCATCTCCCGATATAGAAGGATGTGTTTTTATTACCTATAGGTTTTTGAGCCTGTTTAAAGCTGAACTTACGTCGTCCACTCCATATTATTGCGTCATAACGCAAGCAGCAACATTACATGGAAATATATTGATTATTTACTTTATTTTAAACCAAAAAAAAATGTTAACACGATTTGCCGATCTTTTTCCTTTCTGGCATTTTTACGCTTGGCATTGGTTGTGAATGGTAGTGGGTGCGTGTGACCTCCCGCACGGGCTGCGTGAAGGTATCGGAGTCACGATGACAATGCAGAAACCAGGTTCCGTCCGGAAACGGCGTCATCGCGAGTGTTTCGGCAAAACTCCCTGCGTAGCCCAGTCAAATTAGGTATTTCACCTCGGAATTCGAGATACCCAGCTGCAAGTCTGTAAATAGTTGCATGTTGACACCCTTAAAGTTGTCTCAAAACCTACATATGGTAGGGTGTAAGCAACCCTTAAATTTTCAAGGTCAAAGGTC
>DWKA01001140.1:0-13213 GCA_018249155.1 Panoquina ocola ocola
ACTAATATTATAAATAAGAAAGAATTTATGGTTTGTTTGAAATGAATAGGCTCCGAAGCTACTTGAGAGATTTTATTGAAATTTAATATTTAGATACTTTGAGATCCTAGAAAGGACAAAAGATAGTTCCTAGTTCCTATAAATTTTAAACAACAAACAAACAATAAAATCTTTCTTCTATAAAATATAATTCGGATGAACACTAATTCATCCCGTAAATAAACCCTAAAGGGCGAAGGAAGTGATGCGAAGGCGAGTATTTTAGTGAAAATATATGTCGAAAACCTTATAGTGAAGCTTAAATTTGATGATGAGTCAACTTGTAGTTTTGTTTGTTGTTTACAGGAGTTTGCCGAGACAGCGATGAACGAGCTGCTCGGTTGGTACGGTTACGAGAGGTTGGAGCTGAGGCGGTGGGCGGCGTCGCGAGCCCGGGACAACGGCAGCCCGGAGCAGCCTGGGGAACAGAAGAACAAAGGTAATTGAAACAAACGTACCTAGTAGTAGCAGTAGTATTACACCTAATAGTAAACCAAGGGTGGATCCAACGAGGAATAATGGAAGTGGTAATCCTATCAAACGTCAACGTCATACTTCCACTGATGAAACGAATGAGTATGACTCTGACGAAGTTAAGTCTGACTTCCTCTGATTATAGGTAATTGAAACAAACGTACTATGTAGTAGCAGTAGTATTACACCTAATAGTAATAATTGGTCTATTTGGTGGATCCAACGACGAACGGTGGATATGGCAATCCTATCAAATTAACGTGTACGTCACACTTCCACTGATGAAATAATTGACGCAAACGAAATCAGGTCTAACTTTCTCTAATGATTACTTCTATTTGGGAGGCTAAAACCTGATATGCTGAAAAAAATAATTAAATAAATTCAAAAGTCGTTCATGGTTGTTTTACATGTTCATTCATCATGCAATTCTTCATTTTTCAAGGGGTGGTTATTTAAATATCTAATATCTGATCGAATTCGCCCTTACTTTATTATATTAGCATAAGATATTCCTAGAACCATCCCCCTGCAATGATCCGCTGTTCCTAGAACTGTTGCATCGTTTTCCAAGCGGGAGGGTTCCCGCCTTTTTTAAATTATGAGAAAAAAGGGCGGCTATCACTCACTTGCGAGAACTCACAGATAACGATCTAAATTAATAATATTCCATAGACTTATATAACGGTTCCATGAAAAGAGTGAACTGCTTTCGCAGAACTGTAGTAAG
This sequence comes from Panoquina ocola ocola, assembly GCA_018249155.1. Lineage (NCBI taxonomy): Eukaryota > Metazoa > Arthropoda > Insecta > Lepidoptera > Hesperiidae > Panoquina > Panoquina ocola. The sequence continues at coordinate 1,244 of DWKA01001140.1, forward strand.
TACGTAGTTAAATTATTATGATTGATATTATCCTCGGCCAAGTAATATGTAATTAATGTAATACTTTTTAATTGATTAGCAAGCAATGGCTAGAAAAAAGAATCACAGCATATTAAATATGTGTTAAATAAATACCACGTTTTTATTCGTCTTAATAGTCCATTTAGAAATTTAGCTCGTCAATAACTACCAAAAAAAAGCAGTTTGCAAACACAAGATAAAAAATAATAAAAATGTTACTTACACTAAATTAACTTCCACAAACATATCTATAGATTTACATAATAGTTATAAATACTATGACTAATAAATAGGTTTTAAATAAATCAAACAGAGGCACATTTGATGCGCGAGATAATGTAGCTAGATTAATTAGAGATCATTTGGTAGCATCGTGTTTGAGTTGCGAATACAATCTGTAATTCTGTATACAATTTGTAAGCCCGAAGCTCGGCGGCGCACATACCGTATGTACATTGTACGTTATTTACAAATTTGATACCGCGATGCTGGTTTACTATTCCAAATGAACATTCACGAATATGCTTTCGCGTATCGTGTTTTTGGTGTTCGCCTCTGCGGCTTGTAATGATTAACAACGTGTATGGGTTACCTTTACTTTACAGTAAGTTTGGTATTACTAATCTGTGGTGCAGTGGTGCTATATTTCCTGTGGAAAGTTAATTACTATTGACGATTTGGTTTCTTTATTAAAAAGAAGCCGGTTTAATTAGCATCTATGAAAAAGTACCACGTTTAGTTGAGATCAAATTATCACTGATAGAAATAAGCGACAGGTAAAATTAAGTAAGTACTTCAATTACCATCATATAATCCAATCCTTAGATTTTCATTTAATTAATAATTGAATTATTAATAATAAAAATATTTTAATGAGTAGGATTCAAATTTCCCGGAGGATATAATAGCGGTTCATTAGTGACACAAGTTAATAAGGTAAACGACGAGATATCACTGTCCTACTCCCGCGCGCGACGCAGGCATCAAGTTACATTAAGTTTTAATATTTATTCATTAACCGAGAGTGAATTATTTATATAAACTGTGATCGAAGTTTCTCTCGCAATGGGAAATTCACATTCGTACAGGTAATTTATTTAATATTGGGCATTGGTATACCTAGCTTTAGGCAAAGCGATAGGTCACAAATTATTAATTTAATACACATATAAGAACTCATATGGACAGACAAAATCCAGCAATTTCCTCTTTCATCTCACCTCAATACGCCCGTCTTACGAGAAGGGTAAGACCGACAAAACTAAGGACGATAAGCATTCATCAGGACTATAAATAGCAATTCTATTTTTAGACTGTATAATTTTGTCGCAAGTGACGTTCAGGACGTTCTTCCAATCCTGCACTCCCGGTGTAATAAGGCCTTAATCCTTGCGCGTTTTATATTGACAACGCCATCTATTAGCGCAATTAATAAACTTCGTTAAAAATCATTCGTATACGAGTACGATAAAACGTACATCGTAATAAATAGTAGATCCTATGTCCTTATTATTGAACAAAAATATCGTAATGAGCAAAGTGTCGAATGTCCCGGACAATCGAATCCGGTCGTTAGTGGTACAATATAATAAGTCCCATAACGAGGTATAACTACGGGTCCTTGGCCGGCGAAATGAGAGCGCGACGGATCGTGTTGCAAGCTTTTGTTTAATTTTGGACTAATGTGCTCACGAATTATATTTATGACATTTCATTACTCCTACTGCGCAAGTAGCAGACAATGTTGATAAACAAACTCATGCTTTCTTATTGTATTCGTTTTAATTTGTAAAATTTTAGCAGTTTTTAAAGTATTATATTGGGTGCTTCCTTAACATTTTTGAACTACGTGATTTTATAAATTAAGCGGAGGAATTTCTTTCAGTGCATATGTGAATCAAAACTGTGCATATAGGTACATAGTTTTGTTTTACGTATCTAATAATTACTTTAAATTAAAATTCTGCCATATATTTTTAATGTACCTATCTCCGTAATCAGCAATTATATTACAATCACAAATTTTCCTTTAATCATTTAATTACATCAGATAAATTGGAACATTCAATTCAGAAAAATATATAAGATAAGATCATAAGATTATGGAAACATCGTATCTATCATCCTGTAAACACTATCATAGCAACGTTCACAGTGCATCTGCTGATATTTTGCTATTAACTAACACCAGGCGTTAATAACCAAAATCCAATCTCGTTTCAGAAGAGTGCTCCTGGTGCAACAAGGGCATCGCCAGTGAGGGTGGAGCCCTGCAGCAGGCCGGGGCTACTTTCTGCTCCGAGCTGTGCTTCAGTCAATCACGGCGCGCCAACTTTAAGCGGGCGAAAACTTGCGACTGGTGTCGCCATGTGAGGCACACTGTTGCTTACGTGGATTTTCAGGTAAAGTCTAGTAATTGATTTGTAAAATAATAGTAATATTTGAACACTAAGCTTATAAATTTAGGGTTAATTATTAAGTGTCGCTTGCTGTAGCTGATATGCTATCAAAGCGTTTATTTCGCCATTATCGCTGTAGAAAGATAATTTTATAACAAAGAAAGTAGAAAGTTAAGTTAATAAGAAAATAGTATATAGTTATGACTAAATATGTATTAGTAAATATACTGCATCTATGTATTACTGGTAGACTACATTCTACATCTTTAAACACCTCGTTTAAGTATTTAATTTGTCACTAATGTGTGCCGGCTGCACCGTGCTCTTATCCAAACCGACTTTTCTCTCTATTAATACAAAAATATGGACAAACAGTAACATAATCATTGTTCTTATTCGTTCCAGGACGGTGCCACACAGTTGCAGTTCTGCTCAGACAAATGCCTCAACCAGTACAAGATGCACATCTTCTGCCGCGAGACGCAGGCCCACCTCGATCTCAACCCCCACCTGGTCAGCGCCTCGTCCTCCTCCAACCTCATCACTCCAGACCTCTGGCTCAAGAACTGCAAGAGCAGATCAGCATCACCTACCTCCGAACGCTCAGGATCACCCAATCCTGACTCCAACAAGCAAGTCAATGAAAAGGCTGACGTACAGCTCAGTCACACCAGAAAATCTCCCCTACCTCTAATAACGATAGCGCCTACAGCGAAGCTAATGAATCCCAAAGCTCCAACCGAAGACCGAGCCCCTATTCAGAAGTCGCCCGAAACTAAAAAAGACCTCAGGACAACCAAAATGAATTTACGAAAGCGTCGATCGTCGAAATGCTCCGCGACTGTCACCTCGCAGTCGCTGCGGCAACCCGCTTCCACACCAAAGGCTCAAGACCTGCGCATGTGTAGCCCGTCCATCGACGGATCATCACCTGCATCTACGGTTGGGACAATGGGAAACAGTGCAATGCATTCGCCTCCACACGCAATAAACCCACACCAAATGCCAGCTCCATCATTCCCTAATCCCATGTTTGGGATGCCTCCACCTGTCTTCATGGACGGGAACCATATGCCTGGCAATGAGCCGAGGCATCCGATGTTCCCACCACGGTTGGGTTTCATGCCCCCGCGTCCGGGCATGATGCACCAAGAACGGCCTCGCTTATTTCCACCTTTAAATTTCCCCCAACCTTTGGGGCAACCTCCACCCGTCACTGTGCTAGTGCCGTATCCAGTCGTTCTACCGATACCGCTTCCTATACCGGTACCGATACCGTTATCATCGTTTCTTCAGGCACACTGTGCAAATAGGGTTAAAACTGAAGTCAACGCTGACGACACCGAAGGACCCCTCGATTTCACGATGAATAGCAAAAACAAAAGCGAAGAGGCATCTCAAAGTAGCGTTGATCAATCTGAGGCAGAACAATCCAATTCGGTTGAGACTCATAATGACTCGAGTGATAGAGTGGAGGAGAGACACGAGGAAGTCCCTGAGACTTTGAATCCTGAGCAAACTTTGCCAAAGTTCAAGATAACTAGGCTAGGTAACAAAATGGCTAAGATTGTGGCCAAAGTGAAGGAGCCTTCAGAATCCACCAGGCCACTGAGAAAGCGCCGAAGACTCGTCGAAGTGACTCCCGACGATGATTCACTCATTCCCAAGTCAAGAAAAATCGTGCAAGTTTAAACTTTACCATTCAATAATATAAATATTCATAAATACATATCACAAGAGCATGATAATTCGAACAGAGTTCAATATTCTTTCAATTGCTAGTCTTAGTTGTAAGTTTTACGATATCTATTAAAATATATTGTTATGCTAATTAAAATTAAGGCATTAGTGCGCACTGTAAATGTGATACTAGTAACATATACAATTATGATTCGATGTGAAATAAATCATACGATTATCATAACTCCTGTATTTTCTTTAGAACTATCATCAATAAAAATTATTTATTGGTAGGTACCCACAAACATTAGCAACACCAGTCATCAGGCAGCCAAAAACATGTTGAGGAAATGGCTAGTCCTTACCTTACCTTCAAAGTCTTAATCTGTACCAAGAGGATTAAACTAGTTAGAACACGCCCTAGATCCCAATCGAAGGGATATTTTGGTAATGTCTCGTTCGTTGTTCAGTAGGGTACCTACATGTGGTGAGAAAAACTATTGCTGAAGAATTGAGTTTCGTGCACTTCAAATGAAGGATTCCATTTTGACCTATGCTGTAAGAGTTACAAAAGATTTCCAAATTCCAACGAGTATCTGAAAGATACGATACTGATGTTTATACCCAAGACTTGTTTTTTTCTAAAACTGTAGCCATATTTTGTAAAATTTTAAACATATCCAAATTCTAGCTTAGGGGGGGAAGGCAACAATCAGATTATTTTTATAATCCGAAGGAAGATAATCTAATGAAAATGCATTTCGGTTCGTGCTGGAAGACACGAAAAAATAAGAACATTCATTCAGAAATCATAATAACGTTTATTATAATTGACCTATAAAATAGACCTGAGGTAAGAATTTATATTACGCAACCTCATTCCAGAATTACCAATAGCATGTGTTCAGCAGTTTATCACTTGAACAAATATTTTCTCAACGATGATTCATGATTGTTCAACTAGTGAAATGTGAAAAATTTTCAAGTGTATCACATTACTAATTTACCTACGCATAACGAAGTTTGCATTCTAAATGAGATATTTTTTATTTTATATTTGTAATTACCAATATTGGGCAGCAATCGATTCACACTTTATGTAGGTATTATCTGATAAATTTTAATATAAGTAGGTAGCATAGGTAGGCATTAAATTTTCTGCTGACTTTATGCTGACTACAGTGCTATAATATACTTGTAATGTTGTCAGTGTTGTCTTAATACAATCAGTATTGCTGACTATTGCTTTTGCAACACTCATAATTTTTAATGAATATTTTCATGTCAACAAATTTTCCCTACTCCAGCTAGGTAAAAAATGTTAACACGAGCGATTTGTATAATAATTGCTATTGGAACCATGCGGCTACTTAATAATAAATTGTAATAAAATTTATCACATTATCTACATTTTACTGTTTTACACTAAAGTTAGAAGGACGAAAAAAAACAAGACCAGCATTTCATTCCCTTGCTTTAATATCTTGAGAAAAACATCGCTTAAATCATTGACAGAAAAATAAGTCATTGCTATGTATTTATTCAACAAGTCGTTTCTTACATCTACTAGCTTGGCCACACGCTGTTGACTTCATTCATAATACATATACATATTTGTACATAATCTTGAGATCCAATTATAAATTAACAGTTCTGTGCACCATATGGGCTTCAAGACAGCAACAGATCAGTTTTAACACTTATACTCGATTACTCGATTAGAACTTAATGCGCTAATGTGAAGGCACCCTAATAGTCTCAAATTAATAAGCAATTAATATCTATATAATAATAAAACATATGGGACAACATTTCTGTAAAGGCAATTCTGGCATCATAAAGAATTTTTAAAGGCAATTATACAGATTAGAAACTTGACAGTCCATTCTGTAATAAACAGTTAAAAATGTATGCTAGGTATATATTTTTAAATGCCAACATTATTATTTAAACAAAATATATGAAAATACATATTGTGGACGTGGCTGCATTATCCATATTAGATACAATTTTTTTTTTAATAGCGATAACTCAAACATCAAGGTCACCTAAAACAGCTATCAATTAAGCTTGTCTAAACAAAAAAATCAGTGCTGGAAATACGCTCAGATTATTTTACCATCAACTCTCTAATGATAAATTATACAATCTTCTAAAAGTATTAAGTATTATTGCTCGTTATTATTGCTTGTTGTTATACAAATCCCACAGGGTAATTGCACCGTCCAGTCCACCTGCTGCCATGATGTTAGCATTCCAAAACGATACCTTCTCAGTAGAATAGACCACATCTTGTATCGCTTGCCGATGTTCGGTAAGAACAGCTAATGGTCTCAAAGAAAACCAGGAGAAGATACGGATATGGCCATCCCAACCACCAGATGCAAACACCTTCCCATCGGAACGAGACTGAACCTTATTAATTCCTGGGTTTTTTATAGTAACATCCATCTTATGGCTCAAATTGAAGTCTTTTTTTCCTATATTAAATATCTGTATCACATTAGAAGCATTCCCAATCATGCCTCGCTGTTGGTCTACGTGGAAGTCCACTGACATGGGACATTCCTTTGTCTGCAGTTTACTGATGCATTGACTAGTATTGAGATCCCACAACAGGATCCAGCCAGCCTCATAGCCTGTGAGTAAACAGGGTCTATCACAAGGAAACTCAATATACTTCATACACATCGGATCTCCAAGCTTAGGCAAGCCATTCTCAGGTTTTAATGAACCAATCTTTTCACCAGAGAAGTTGTAGATACTTATTTTGGAATCTTGATCAGGTACATAGAGTGTTTCGAGTTTTGTGTTGGCTTCGAAACGGCAGAAACCAGGGTAGTCGATGTTAATAACGCAATCCTCTTTATAACCAGAGTTAGTTAGGTTGAAAATTTTGAAAATTCCTCCTTTTTCTTGAGTTATGAGTTGACAGCTAGTATGGAGAAGATGAAGAATAGGTGCTTGACCGACTTGGATTTTTTGTTGGACTCGATTTGTCTGAAAAAGAAATGAAAATTGATATAAAGCAATAAACATACCACTGAGATTATCAATAAAGAGTACAAGGATTTAATATCTTATATATTTTCGAACAGATAGGCAATAATGTATTGTAATGGGTTTATTTTGGAGTACGAGCACTCTGATTAGCTTTCTAGGTCACAAAATGGGGGTAGTAAACAAAGAAATACGCAGTTGAATTGGACGCCAAACTTCGCACTACGAACGCTTTTAACACGATTCTGAACAACGAAATAGATAGTAGTTGATACCGTCGGAATATTTTACCGTACCTGAAGGTTGTATGCATAAACATATCCATTTTTTGAGCCGGCTAGTAACCTCTCGAGACCGCCGGGTAGAAAGCTGAATGCCAACGAATATACGGGCGAATTGTCAACGTTTCGGATCGTATAAACGGGGTCAGGGGGTAGCAGTGCCATTTCTGGTCAAGCTTAAACCGAAATAATTGGTCGGAATATAAAAATAAAATAATAATAAAATTAATCAAGCCATCAGAAACTGAACCGCAACTACGCACAACACAAAACTGACAGCAAAACAAGAATGTTTATAATCTAAGGTTCCGCGCAATCAGTTGCGTTCAAGTTAACTTAAATATTTTAAAATTTATGATTGGGGTGTATAAGAACTGCGGGGTAAATAATATTTTTACTGAGGTTTTATCGTGTTTTGCTTAAATCTTTACCAGTTATTTTAAGCAGTGAGATCCTAGTGTTTTGAACGTTGATCTCTCTAATAGGAGGTCCTGTGTTTAAATCCTGCAAGTATCTCTAATTTTCTGCATCTTACCAGTGAATTATTATCACTTTCTTTGGTGAAGGAAAACATCATGGGGAAACTTGCTCACCTGAAAGTTCTCCACAATGTGCTCAAAGATGTGTGTAATCTGCTAATCCCCACTTAGCCAGTGTGGTGGATTATGGCAGGTACCCCTCACATTGTGAGAGCACTGAGAGGAGACCTAAGCCCAGAAGTGGGATAATGTATTTATCCCACTTCTGGGTATTGCTGGTATTAAGATTCACTTGTATAATGTTGATTTAAATTGTTCAATTAAAAGCCAATGCAGCTTCATTACGGTACTCTACATTCCACCATTTCTAAAATGTTTGATTCAAGTTATTTTATCAGTTCTGTATTTGTGTCTTTTATCATCTGTGATTTTAAGTACTCTGTCTAAGCTTTGACTGTTTGTCAGTTAATGTCAGCATACTGTCAGATTGATCGAGTTCCGTTGTCGTTCGTCAGTCGCGATTCCGTCAGAGACAAAGTCTTTAGACGTCCGTCAGTATGCGACAGTTCGCAGAATTTATTTGTGAAGCTTCTGCTTTGTACAATACGTGTGTAGTGTTCTACAAATTCATGAAGTTTTGAATGAGAAATAATCGATAGTACCTAATAATGGGTGCCATATATAAATTAGGAATACTTATTTAATCGTCGAAAACACAAATGGCTGCGGAATCGCTTCTAAAAACTAGCAAGCATTCGAAGTATATATCGTATAGGAAAATTCTGTATCATAGGTTTTTCGTGGGCCTCCTGTTGTTTATAGTGATATCTCTAGTGTTTACTGTAGTGTTTAACGTTTTCGTGGGCAGCGCGCCTCGGACAGAGTTCCACGAGCCCGTGAACTTGGATGCAGTGGGTTTGCTGAGTGTTATCAAAAGTGATTTCCCCCCGTCGGAGCCGCGCGCTTCCACTTGTACCTACTGGTACTGCTTTAACGTGTACAGATGTGGGAAAGGAGGGCACGATAAGATTACGATATACATTTATCCGTTGAAAGAATATAGGACAGAGGATGGGCAGGTGGTGTCGCGAGTTTCGCGAGAGTTTTACGAAGTTTTAAGCGCGATAAAGCGGAGTAGATATTACACTCCGGATCCTGAGGCAGCGTGCCTCCTGGTGCCCAGTATCGACACCCTGAACCAGCAGAGCTTCTCAAATAAACATGTGTCTCAAGCCTTACAATCCCTTGAACAGTGAGTTTTATGTTTTAGTCATATTTTCTTTTTAAATTGTCCCTTTAATTTCGCAAACAAGTTATGTTGTGTATTTAATATGTAAGGTTGAAAAGCACTTTATATTATTACTCAATGGATTGGAATTTATTTAAATCAATAATTAATTAATATTATCTGTAAATTGCTTCATAATAATAAATAGCTTTAGTCATAATTTTCAGATATGGAATGTGTTTAAGTTACAGTATCACTGACATTGTATTTATTGATATTATATTATTACTACACTATATTGGCACTGGACAGTAAATTATTTATGTAATAAATAAATTATTTATCTAAGATTTATAGCTACTTGTCTTATCAATAAATTATTACCGTTACCATACACTTGACTTAACATTTTTGACTACTTGTGCTAACTTTTAAGTTTCCATTATTGCATAGATTAAAATTACTATAAAAAGAGCAGAATTATAAGCAATTTTTTTTGTCAACAGTTGGAACAATGGTGAAAACCACCTTATTTTCAATATGGTGCCGGGTGATTCACCTAACTACAGCACAGTTGTCGACCTTAACACAAGCCGAGCAATCATTGCTGGGGCTGGATTTGACACGTGGACATTTCGCTATGGATTTGATATATCCCTACCATTGTACAGTCAGCTAGCAGAGACAATAGACAGCTCACAGCCAAAACAAAAGAATTACATGATTATATCCACCCAATTTAATATACCGTCAGACTATTTAGCCGAATTGCAAAGTATAGCATCTTCAACAAATGACCTGCTACTCCTTGATGTATGTAAGACTGATTCAGACAGGCGGGACTACACAAAAAGGTGTGAGTACACGACCGGCAATGTGTTTGAATACCCAGATATTCTTAAAGAAGGTATGTTCTGTTTAGTGGTCCGGAGCGCAAGACTAGCACAAGCTGTGTTGATGGATGTACTCGCCTCACAATGCATTCCTATTATAATCGCTGACACAATTGTGATGCCGTTCAGTTCTCATATAGATTGGAATAAAATAGCTTTATTTTTACCAGAGCAGAATATCAGAAGCTTATTGAAAATAGTGCATTCTGTGAGTGTAGAGCGAAGAGGAGAGCTATATTGGCAGTTGAGATGGGTGTATGATAGGTACTTTTCAAGTATAGAGAAAATTACACTTACTACTTTAGAGATACTCAATGAAAAGGTATTTCCTTTGGCAGCCAGGATGTATGAAGAATGGAATATGCCCGAACATTTGGTGAGTCTACAATATTTTTAATAACAATTTCTGTTTCACTCCATTTTTATTACCTTTGTCTTATTTTGGTCTCGACAAAGTTCTATTTTTTTACTAAACTGAAGTACTTAAATCAATAAGAGATAGATTTTTCCGTAATATTCTTAACCCAATTAATAAATATGTGTACAACAGTAGATTATTATACCAAGGGAGCAAAATACTACTTCTAGGACTAGAGCAAGTAGGTACCTAGTACTTTGAAAGTCGGGTATATCGCTCGATTCAAGTTTCAATATTCTTAATTCAGTATTCGGACTCGGTTGTCCCGTACCGATGACTCATAAACTCGAGACGACACATAAACCAGTTCGATAACTTACGATTGACACCTTTATCTTTTAGTATCGGATAACCAAAAAAAACTACGACGATTATACGCTTAAACTGCCGTACCATCGCACTAAGATCCCCTGTTTCGCGGATATGGCCAATATGTACCTATAACAGAAATCCTTCACTGATGACCTGAGAATTAAGAATTTTAGTATCTTTTTTATTTTATTTTTGATAACTTAAAACTTGACCTCATTTTATTGAGCATATAACCGAATAGTAAGTGACACAGAGGAGGTGCTAAAATGCACTAACGTGGCGTCAATCCATTAACGGCCCAATCTGAGCATGGGTCTTTCCCCGTAACTGAGGTGGCCCTTAACTTAATAAATGCCTATTCATTCTTGCCTTGAAGACATCTATGTTATAATAGAGTAGAAAATAAATGTTTGCACCTACCGGGAATTGAACTCAGGACCCTTTGCGTGATCCTATCAACAAGGGTACGAACTCGTCGATATCGACGAGTATCTCTATGAAACTGTTTAGTACTTACCCATTAGTGGTATGCAGTAGTGTGAATAGAATTACGCGACCAATTGAGGGGCCCAAAGTGTACATGACACTGTTTCAGTAGGGATTGGTGGAGGGGTCAGTGACCGTACCAAGTTATATGCCACCACTGACTTTTATAGTACACTGGACAGACTTTAACATATAAAATAACTGCTAAGTTATGTACCATTATCAGACGCCCTCATCAAATATTGATTGGTACTACATTTGACGTTCGAAAAAAAAGACCCTTCTTTTGACGATATCATTAGTTCTAGCAAAATTCGTTCGTCAAAAGTCGAAAATAGCAGTTGCAATAAGCGCCAAGACGTAACATCAAATTGCCACAATTTTACGTAGCCAGTCCAGAGTATTAGTATAGTAGCGACCAGAGTATGCGCCCAAAGTCTCCCCTAACTAACGATAATTACTGTAACGGACGGGTTAACCTTTAACCGCTCAAAAAACTGCCCCTATCGAGCTAACTCTCCATTGCTTAACTCTTTCGATAGTTTATTGCACTCAACTCGATAAGCTATGACCAAACTCAAATTTAAAATCAGTTAAACCGTACAGGCATCGAAGATACAAAAAAAAACAAACAAACGCTTACACACTCATACCCCCGCAGTAGGATTTTCCCTGTGTCGCGGGTGGCATGGACGACACTCTATCTAGGAACACATCACTAACACCCATGACCCGAGAACAAATATTTATCTGTCATATAACCATCTGCCCCG
>DWKA01001141.1:0-13210 GCA_018249155.1 Panoquina ocola ocola
TTAAAGTGGATCAAAATCGCGCCCAAAGAAGTCGGTTACAAACATACAGGTGAAGCTAATAAAAAGCGTGTAAAAAAATGCTAAATACACATGCATTCCATACAATATTTGAAAGCTTCAATCCGACAGTACGATTCACAATTGTACAGTAGTTTGGCTATTTGTAGCTAAATCTCAGGCACAGACCATTAAAAGTTGCTGATGTAACAGATTATTGTATCATTATGCCAGTCGAGTTGACATCAGCTCCGAAACTTCATTCCTGTTTCGTATACGTATACCTACTTGTATACCTACATCCGACTGTGAAATGACGTTGTATTCTACAAAAGGTATTCGCGATTTAGTTCTGAGAAACAGATCTAGAAAGTAATAAAATTAGCAATATGAATTAATCTTAGTTAGAGCTTACCTAACTTTAGTAAGTTTTATTGCTGAAAAGCGGCCCACTCGCTTCGCTTCGGAAAAAAACCCTTTTTATCTTAGCGTGATGTTATACGAGTACCTACATAGTCTTCCTACACATGTTTAAGTATTCTTCTTGGTCAGAGTTTGAGATGGCAATATATCTACGTAGATTTGTATTAGTACGAGATGCGGCATACCTAGTTAAACCTTAAATGAGAAAGAATAGAAAGCTAATTTTCGTCATAGAAAATATGTATGGGGCCGTTTATCTATGGACTTCATATCAATAATACAGATAGTCAAACCTGGTTGAGTGAACCTAGTTTTACCTGTTTCATAAGCCAAAAATCGCGTCCATATTAACATATAACACATAGAAAACTAGGTACACACACATACACACGTTACCTAGCGCGTCGATCCAACACGCAGCAGGTGACATTATGATAATTGGATAATATTAAAAAAGTAATAAATTGGAATTTTCGCTGAAACAATGGATACATTATACAGATTGCCCTACGCGAGACGGCCGCCCCACAATAGGTATTATCATTGGGGGCCATTAACTGAGTGCATTCTTGCTGAAAAATAATAGCTCCTCCCCCCGTGTAGGAGGGGGCGAGTGCCACCGCGAGCCGAACGACGCTTGATCCACGATCTGTTAACCCCGGTTACGTAACTTATCGATGATGTACTCGACCAATGTTTGAACCAGATGTTACTTGCACCACCAGATGTATTCGGGTTAAGGTTTTACAAGATTCTTTGGACATTAAGTAGGGTTCTTTAGTGATGAGATCTAATATGGGTTTTGTGATAAAGTGTAGAAAATGCTCGACGGGTAATTTAGTGTTTTTTCTGTATTCTACTAGAGATTTAATTATACATATATGTCAAAAAATCTGTTAGTAAAATACTGTGATTAATTAACAATACCCAAATTTTAAGTTGGCCAACGGGACCAACGAAAATATTGACAAAAGAAGCTATACTTTTGATGGTGTCGCTCTCCAAACTCTAATTTAAACATAACACGCATTAAATACGTTTTGAGTTACAGACCGGGGTCCAATCATGGGTTTCGGAAAAGTGTTCTATTGTAAATAAAAAGGAACGGCGAAATGTACTCCTTACCACCACATTTAAACAAAAGAATAATTGCTAGACAATGTATTGATTACCATAAATAAGTAAACCTAAGCTGAACGAAAGCGGTCGTGCAGAATTAATTAATACTGTCATCAATATTGTTCTAAGAGCAATTAGTAATAATAATGTTGATATTTATGGTAAAATATTGTTTTTGACAATAGTTGCCATCCGAGCAGGCCAACTGATTTTAAGTGGTCACCGTCGTTATCTTTAACGTCAAAGATGGACGCGTTACCGAGAAAATATGAGATGAAAACTGCTCTATCACCGCCTCTCCCACACTCCAACCGAATTACATCAAACCATTTCAGTAACATTTCTTTGCCTGATGAAAAAAAGTAAAACAAACTATACACAAAAATTTCTTAAAATTTAACAAATATTTTTTTACTAAAAGTTTTAAATTACTTAAGAAATTACATGCAATAGCGGCACTGCATTAATTTTCTAGTTTGCAAAATACTTTGCGTATTTGGATTTTTTAAATAAAAATATGTACATATTTTTAGTAGGACACGTTTTGTTAATGATACCTACTTCCCTTGACTGGAAATTGAGAACATGTCAGCGCATGCATTTACATTCGACGAAACCATTAGTGCCGTGGACAATTGGGCGTGCATCATTACGAGACGCACTGTGTTGCGACGTGTGAAATTCCTTAACGCAAAAAAATTGTTCTCGAAAAAATATGAAAACGCGTTTATGCGGCTGGAAAATCTTGCAACCGGGCGCGGAAAAAACTTTAATAGTATGTCGGGTGAGGTGTCAAGGGAAATTTGAGTAAATTAAAATAGGAAGATAGGGCGAATAAGGCTGCGACCTCCATTGTGCTCAATGCGAACGGAGCGAAAACTAACTAGCTTTTCATTTTCCGTCTCTGTCGCCGCCATAGTTTTGGAAAGAGGCAGCGGCGGCAGATCATTGTGACGTGCGCCTTCATTGTGGCGGTGTGCGAAGGAGTAAGTAATTAGGTACGCGGTTTATTTATATGCGTTATAATATTATTCATCGTTAGATATGTAGCGATGCCTAATTACTTTGCTCATTTTACATTTATGCAGCGGGTCCTGAAGGGCCGCTGTTAAGACTATTGCGGTCCTTTTAGGCAGGCAAGAGGTGCGTTGAAACGCAAAGAATGTCGTTTTTAATTCCAAAGCTGATATCCTGGGATTAGAAGTTTTTAATGTAAATATTGCCAGCGGGTATTTTTAAACGATTCGCTTTTGTCAGAACGCCCATCGCGCTGCGAGACACAAATGCCAACTTATTTTAAAGTGCTTCAAGTTGTTCGCGATAACTTTTGAACAAACGCGGTATAGCGATCATACTTTCGCGATTAAAAATGAAAACATTGGGGCTATGCGGGGCTGCGGGACTGCCGCCACGAATATTATTCCACGTTATAGATTTTTAAGTTTTCCAACCAATCGCCGTTTTATTTTGTTTGACTGGCTGTTTTTATGCTATGGTTATAATATGTACTTACACATCTGTTTATGTTATTTATTTTAAAGTGCCCGTTTGGTCATGACTCATGTGGTCTTCGCAGTTCATGAACAATTCTTACTTTTATCTATAATCCATAGTTGTTTTGGGCATCACTCAATCAAAGTAAATATCATCCATGGTTTAGGTATAGACGTGGGTACCTTATACCTACTCCATTTCAACGAGCTTGCGAGAAAAAGTAAATAAAAAATCTTCGAAAAATGTTTTTATTTGTAATTAAAAAATAAGATGACTGCTTTATTCAAAAGAGATCAAAAGCAAATTCAAAAGAGTTGAAGAATAAACGTTTATTTATTGCTAATATTAATTTCTATTTTCCTACTTATAAATATTTTTTTAAATGAACGAATTGAATAAAGAGTACCTAGGTACCTAGTGCCCAGACAGTTTGCTTTTCTCACAATATCGTTGAAACGGATCAGGTACTATAGGGGAGTTTTTATTATTTTACGCGTACCCTTGCAATGTTTATTTAAACGCACTTTATCACTAGTCTGTATCATATTATTTGTATTTAATTTTAAATAACTAATTCGAATGAATTAATTAGTATTGATTATTTATAAAAGTACCTACATGCAAAGACAAAACAAACTATCTAGTAATACTGTAATAAGGCACGTTGTACTTGGGTATATAGCGGCACGCTTAATAGTTAAAGTTTCTATAAAGCCATAAACAGATAATTTTACTAAAATAACATTACAGTTATGCTTTGTTTCTAAGGGATTTATGAACGGACAGACAGGCAGCGGCGCGCGACAAAGTTATTGCGGGTAGTTAGAGTTTTATTACGTATGCCTATTGTTATATTGTTTACTTTGTTTAGTTGTCAAACAATAGAGATCAGATAACTTAAGCTTTTTAAAATGTTATTCCTTAATACCTTATTTTATTATTGACGTAGGTACTTAATACCTGCTTCTTTTTACATTTTTAATTTTAGTGACGTAACAAAAAAAGAACGTGCCTGGAATTAAAGTCATTTGGTAAAACAAAGGCCGTATTGTAATGACAGTAGAACCGTAAAAAATGGAATATAAAAAAGATATGAAACGCTTGCCACCTATTTCTCTTCTGTTGAGGTAGAAGCCTTAATGCATGTGTAATAAAACTGTCAAATATATTGTTAAGACGTGCAGATATTGTAATAAAAAAATCTAATTGTTCCGCGTTTGTAGTCATATATTATTAACTAGGAGCTCGCCCTCACTTCGCTTTGGGAAAAATTCACCTATTCATCTTCGCGTGATGTTATATACTCGTAGCCTATAGCCTTCCTCGATAAATGGGCTATCTAACACTGAAAGAATTTTTCAAATCGGCCCAGTAGTTCCTGAGATTAGCGCGTTCAATCAAACAAACTGTTCAGCTTTATAATATTAGTATAGATTAATAAGTAGGTATCTAGTCTAAATAGAATCTTATCTTATTGGAGGCTAACCCGGAAGTTCTAACGTCACTGGTAAAGTCCAATATGACGTCCAATATTTGTCTTACTTACCTACGTCTTACTTACGCAAGTACCTACTTAGTAACTAAATGTCGGAAGTTCTCACGCCATCAGTTAAGTAAATTTAAATTTAAGTAATAACTCAATTCAAGCAATCTATGAAATTGTAGTAGGTACTTTATTTGAAAATTAAATAAATAAAAAAAAATACATAATAAAAAGTCACATATGAAGTAAAGTCTGTCAAACATTAATAAAAATAGAAAGCATGTATTTCGTCAGAAGGTACCCACAAGAGAAAATGATAAGAGTATATAAAAAAGAAGAAAGATAATTAAAACAAAAATAATTACATTGAAGTTGTGGCCTACGACGAACAAGGAAAACTAAACATTAGTACAAGCAAAATCACTAGTTTCGGTGTCTCGTGATCAGCAGTGTAGTTCAGTCAATTGTCGGTTCACGTGCTTATGTTTATTTTGTAACCGATTAGGTCCGTCGCCGCGTCGCCGCGATAGGCTCACATGCCCACACGCACGCAACTTATTCTGTACTAGATAAAGCTCCGAGCTCAAGAAATTTTGCCAGTAGAGGTTTTAATGGTACCTATTACGTTTTTGTTTTGTTTTTAATTTTTTTTTGACCGACAAAATTAACATTTTTTTACCTATTAGTAATTTGTTTTGATAAACAAATCCCGCCCATTTAGGTATGAGTAGACAAAAAAATGTAATAATTTACAACTGACAAGATTTGTCAGTACTTAGATCGATCTTTGATGTCGTAATTTTAAAATTATGAAGTGTGTCCTTCTAATATATCGATTGTAAAGGCCCTTTATAATGACTCTACATCGAAATTTACCGTAAATTCCGATAGATGGAGCTACTAGTATGATTTTAACTCTTAAACTTTAGATCGAAGATTGCTATGGTTTTACAACTTTAGGTATGTATCAAAAAATTAACAAATTAAGAAAAATTAACAACAGGACTCATAACTAGTTCTTATTTTATTAGAACATTTTATTAGATACCTTTTTATTCTCTTCTGATGAAATTTATTTCATCTTTTTGATTTATTTTAGCTAGTCGTCACCCTCTTCCTATTTTCAAAAGTTTTCAAAGTCTTCCTTTGTTTCTATAACACTTTAACGGCTCTCCATTTATGAAGACAACTGTTACAAAATTATTTTACAAGTTATCATCTATACATAACCGGTTATAACCACTATTATTTCAAACAATCACATCAGAACAATCAAAGCATAAACTCTAATAAATAGAATAAAAGGCATAACAGAATCTCTAACAGCTGCAATAAAAATATTAACGACAAACATATCGCGAAGGCATAATTATTTTATTGCCGTTGTGCTCAGAGCGTTCTAAGAAAACGATGTTTATGGAAACAATAGTACAAAACCTTGCAGAATGTGTTGCCAGTCGAATCTGCACCTAATATTTACTGATCAAGGTTCGTTTCACAGCGCAGCGAGGGTACGTAAGCCTTTATAGAGTCAAGAGGGGGATAAAGGAAGGAATGCAGTGTAGTGTCTAATATTTTTATGGTGGTCATTCTGTCACCGAGGCTTTTGTTTGTGCCCACAAACTGTACATAATGGAGTTGTGTGAGATTGAGATGTGGTAATGTAAGCGAAATGGGAAGATTGATAAAGTAGATACCTATATTATTATTATTTTGACTACAACCCGTTAATACTCTCTTAGTTCATACGAATCTAGTCTCATAACTAAGGTAGTCTCTGAAGCAATCTGCACTACGCCTCAGCGTGGATAGCTGAAAGACATAGGTGACCATTGGAACCCAAGTGTTGAAATGTTTTAGGGCTAAAACTTTTAAGACCAAAAATTATACGTATGACTACGATTTACTAGTCGACAATTCCTGATTCACAGCTTCATAACACAGCGTACGAATTATGCAACCAAGTATAAAGTATTACTTAATGATTTCACAAATTCACTTTATCTTCGATAAAATTTGTAGTTACTATGATAAAGCTTACACGCAATTGATATTATAATAAACGGACCCCCTGTCGCACCTAATGGTAACCCCAAGTCAGTAGTCGTACAGGCGGGGTACCTACCTAGTACAAAATTAGTTGTGGTACATTTTTTGTTGTTGTATTACAAAATACTTCCAATCGAATTCTATGTTATAAAATCGATAAGTTTTGATTTAAAAATGGATTACCTAATAGTTCATCAAGCTGGTCAAGCAACACCCGTAAAATATACCTACCTAATCATAATATAGTACCTACTTAAATGTTTTTATACCCCACATAAACTATTATAGCGATTTTTATTTTTTGGGCAATGCAGAATTACATAATTTAGAGAAATTTAATTTAATATTGATATCAATTATGTACCTACCTACCTTCATATAGAATATTTTTTTACTTTTTAACTTGGAATGCAAATACCTAAATGAGGTACCTACCTACCTACCTACCTACCTAGGTACCTACTGGGTTGTAGTATTATTATACTATGATTATACCTACCTACCAATATTTTGTGTCACCAGCCGCGGACTTTTAGTAATCTAATAGCTTGTAGCAACTGCCAGCTGTCACTTAGCTCTGGGGTAGATCTCTATCGAACCTATTTAGTTTGTGTTAAAAACAATTAATAACTGTCTTTATAATGTTGAACACGTTTCGTTATCTGATAAGACCTACTTAGCCGATTTAAGATCAGAAAAGTCATACATATTGGTCGTAATGTACACTTACTTAAAATGATAAAAAACTTTGAAATAAATATCCTATCCTATATCAATCCTTAGAAGAATGCCAAATGTTGGTACAATTCCAAAGAATACTTTATTCCAGAAATGATGTCAAGTGGTTCCTATTGATAAGCCCACCTGCGTGCTGAATGCGAGACAGCGATAACGGCCGAACATAGAGACCAGCCGGGACGTTTTGTCTCGCTATGAATGCCCATTCTCGGGGCACTACACAAATATTAAAATAAGAAAACTATACGCAAACGTTCCTCGTTCATAACGAAGGAAACTATGAAATACAAGTAAAAATTATAGCGGCGTTCTATTACACCGGTTATATCATGCATAAAGTCGCGTTGAGTCCGCGACGTGCCTCCAAACAGCTGTAGACTGTTCCGCAGAGCGGCACGGGCATCGTAGCGAGCGAGACGAGGCGATCCCCGATATGAGCCGCGAAAGAGAAGGCGAGAGAGCCGGTAAGGAGGGGCGCAGGCCTTACACGCGCGGCCCCCATTGGTACGGGGTACACCGCCCCAGGCCGCGCCTCTCCGTCGCCGAGACGCACGCGAGCGCTCCACCGAGCAGTCAGTCCACCGCCCGACTTCGACGCGATACAATCGTCTCCTCGTCCGCGATCATTCACCATTGTGCCATACCACAGAGCCCATGCTCTGACTGAACTTTAGTTTACTTGCACTCAAATTCAATCGAAATGTCGACTTTGAGTCATCATCCGTACGCGTTCTCCATGCACCCCGGGATGCTGCCGGAGTACCCGAGTGCGCCGCAGCCGCTACCAGCCTCCTCGCCGCAGTCCGAGGGCCACATCAAGCGACCCATGAACGCCTTCATGGTCTGGTCGAGACTCCAGCGCAGGCAGATCGCAAAGGACAATCCGAAGATGCACAACTCCGAAATCTCCAAGCGTCTCGGTGCAGAATGGAAGTTGTTGTCCGAAATGCAGAAGAGACCGTTCATCGACGAAGCTAAGAGACTGCGAGCGCTGCACATGAAGGAGCACCCCGACTACAAGTACAGGCCGCGCAGGAAGCCCAAGCCCCCGACGCCCGGCGGCGCGCCCGGTGCCGGCGCCTTCCCGAGCTTCCCGCTGCCGTACTTCGCCGGGCCGGCGCCCGGGGTGAGTCACCTGGACGCGCTGTCGTACCCCGCCGTGCCACCGTACTTCCCGCACCAGCTGGACCACCTGCAGTTCTCCAAGCTGATGGCGCCGACGGCGGAGAAGCTGCCGACGGCGTCGTCGGCGGCCGCCGTGGTGTCGTCGTTCTACTCCTCGCTGTACACGAGCCCGGCGGCGCCGCCGAAGCCCTTCTCCTCGGCGCTGTTCCCGCAGTACGGCGCTGCGCCCTCCTCGCCTGTGTCCCCGGCCACCCCAACCCACAGCCCCCACGACGACCAGCTCAGGCGACCGGTCTCCGTCATATATTGAAGACCAACCTGCCTGCCTTGAAATCCGTTTCGAGGTGTGGCAACGTCGAAGACGGTCAGTGCTATGGACGGTGTATACCGAATCGATGCGAACATTATTTATTGTTCTAGAGTTACGCTTAGTCGAGAATTATAAACCGAGTGCGTCTCATATCAGTGGCTTGTAAATACGTTGGAAGGTATCGTAGGACCGTCGGTAGGTGACGGTGTAAGTTTATTAAACTGTGATTTTTGTTTTCGACGCGTTTTCATATATATAATTTAATATCGCCGATTCGTCAGTTATGTGAAGTGAGATTGGTACCAAAAAGAGATTATTGCCCGTAGGTTTCTCTATATTTAGCTGCGTAGTTAAGGCATTAAGTGTGAGTCCTCACTTTGTTTCTTGTGTCATTATGTACTGTCAGTTTGTTAAGTTTGATGTTTGAATCCTTGAATCCCACGATTCCTTCGCTTTACTTCGTACATGCTGTGTAATTTATTTATTAATTCCAAGTATAGATGTTTAAGTATTTTGTAAATTAGTTGCCTATATTGTAAGCGATGTCGCACTTCTTTGTAAATACTAGTGAATAATTCTAAATCGATGTCATTACCAACGATGTATTATAGAAGGAGAAGAAGTTTGTTAACGCCATACGAATAAACACTAAATTGTTTTTATTTTAATGATTCGTTTTCTTTTTATCCCCGAAATAGTCGACAGGTTTCATTGTTTACAAGTTGACATTTCTGATAACTTCAGCTGCTGAGATGGAACTGATTGTGTGTATAATCTTGAAACTCAATTCTACTATTTGCTAGTTCAAAACCTAAATAGCTAAGTAGACTATTTTAGCTGATCGGTTATATTTACTGCCAGAACGACCTTAATTCTTAAAATGTATTATTCAAATTTAACATCTTAGGGATTAACACCTTAACATTCTTAGGCTTTAGAAGTCAAGTAAACCTTGAAAAGATTTCAAGTTTTCAAACCTGAAGGAATAGATTAAATGATATAACAAACGGATTGTATTTTTCACAATAAAATTATTTCCTAAATTCAATAACTTATCCACGATTTCAGTCGAAACAAGTGCGAGACATGATCAGGTATTGTCCACTCCTTTAATAAATATTAATACTAAATTGCATATTAATATTCATCGTTAGGTAATACATTCAACACATTCTGAGACAGTTCTCTCTTATAACTATTTATTACAATTATTAAAATATTTGAGTTAAGCCTTCAAGATATTTGAAAAACTAGGTAAAAGTAATTCGAAACATCATAACTCTCGTAGCTGAGTGTAGGCCCAAGTTAACACTTATTTTGGCGTTCGTTGTGTTTATAGATTGAGGATTTATTTGATAACGTTTTCATATAGGTATCATGAAACGAAAGATTGACTGTTAAGATTTAGTGTTTTTTTTTATTGACAATAATTTATTAGATGTTTTTCTAAACATACCTACTTACTAAGAAAGCTTCGTATTAACAAGTTTTAAGATACTATTTGAAATCTTATTTTGAATTCGATTCATCAATTTGATTAATCGGCTTTTTTGTTAGAATTACTTACTTGGGAATTGTTATTGACTTCAGAAAATACTGCTATAAACGTAGTAATCAAATACAACAGTAGGTACAACAACTTTATTATTCTCTACAACAACAATTTATTTTTATAAATTTTAACGGACCTTCCTGACTCAGGCATTATTATGAATGCTTTAGTAAGAATTCTCAGAGGATGTGCCCAGTAACATAAAATAGATATAGTTTAATTAAAATATAGTATTATATCGAATATTTTAGGTCTGCAGTTTTGAAATTCGAAACATGAAACTTTATTTTTGGGATTTCATATAAAAATAATAAACATGTTTTCGTGTTTGGGTAATTCTTCCCAAAAGTGGTGAAATGGGGATTGCAAGTCAACATTCTACGCGGGCAAAGCCTATAGCAACAATTAATAATTATTACAAATATTTGGAAGTGATATCCTACCGACAAAGACGGCTTATTTATTACATATCAGATTTATGTTATTATTTATTTGTTTAAACATTTTATCCCGATGTTATGGATCTCCTGGGAAACGACCAAGATATCGTACGGATTATTTGTTTGACACGAGGGAAGTAACTTTGCACCAAAAACACCTAAGCTTTATACGAGTAGGTAGGTAGGTATGTACTTTATTTTTCCCGAAGCGAAGGAAGGACGGGCATGCTAGATACATTATAAAAGTTCGTTTGATGGTTTCAAGCCCTGTTTATCACAACTTTGTCGCTAGATGGCGCTACTTGGTGAAAGACGAAATCCCATGATAGCACCACTGAAGTAAAAAATTAAATCATTTTATGAAAAAAAATTATTGACGAAGATAGTAAGTATGTAACATTTTGTTACTTTCTGTTTTACAATTTAATTACATGTTACCATTTAATCTTGTGCTAATATTTAAGGATCGTTTCTGTAACTGGCTGTTTAAGACGCTGATAAAAAATCATCTCCTTGATATTCTTGGACTTACACGAAGTCAGAATCCTCACATAATTATCATAAAATAAAGTCCCCTGCCACATCTCTGTCTCATCATCTGTCTGTCTGTTTGCAATAAACACAAAAACCACTGAAAGGAATTTTATGCGGTTTTATTGATGGATCTCTGCCCATAATCACTCTTGATTCATGAAGAATGAAGGTACCTATACCTACATAATTTGTTAAGGTTTGTTATTGCTTGGAATATAACGATAATTATTGTAGAAAAAGTTAAGCAGTCTAGGAGCTTTCATTGAAGACGCTGCCTAGTCCCTTTGAGATACAACAAAACAATAAACGGTGGGATATTTTTCTCTTACATACCTACAAATCAATATTTTAAGGATAGCTTACTATACTCATTAGGTATATCTTTTAAAAATCAGTGACATAAAAATATATAAAACAAATAATTTGATCTGGACGCACAAAAAGTTGCCCCGGTCATAGAAGCTGTCGATTAGTTGCGCGGCAAAGTTGCTGCAGGCAATCTGTCGCTCCCCTCTGCCCGTCTTGCGATATTGTTGCCGCGACATGGTTTTCAATTTAATAATTACGACGCCATTATTCCGGTGGGGGCGTTTTGAGATCCGATTGTTTTATTTCATTCTAGCCCTGGCGATCGGGTGCGGCCTGTAAGTTAGCGGTTTTAAACTCTTTGTGTAAGATTTGATCACGCAATATCTACAATTTGTAGCAGGACTTCGTTAACGAAAGTTTGAGGACTAAAACAATTAAGATTTGGGATTGATCATTTATATGTCACTCATGGAATACTAAACGTTAGTTAAGTTAAATTAATTTTTTTGCTTAGGTAAGCTTCTTTAGTGTAGAGTCTTTGCTATCGTATGGTATTCCGTTATTTTGCAGTAGATTACTACACAACTACTGGAAGACTTTACCATAAATATGAATCAGTACTTATTGAGTAACTTAATTAGCTGATATTCCCTACATTGTTTACGTCCAAGTGTCGGTGACAACTTTTATTTTCTACGGATGTTTTAAGCTATACATATGCGAAAAAAATAAAAGAAGCTATCCGCGTGTTTCGTGGCTACATTTTTAAAGGATGCGAATGACTTCTGAATTAATCATTAGTCCGCGAGGTGATTGTTTGAGTGAAGGCTTCCGAGGGGCTCGCGAGTTGGCTGGCAATTTATGAAGTGGATTTATCTGTTCGAAAGTCAATTAGAGATATATTTCGACAACCAACTTTGACTTCAAGATATTTATTCAGTAAGCACATTTGAATCAAAAGTTTATGAATGAGTATAATTAAGTTTGATAACTGGCGAGTTTAGAGGATTTCTATCTGTGTCAGTAAGTACTTTATTTTGTAATATGTTATTTCAATAGAGAATAAAGATGCGTAAAGTTTAAATAAATAATTATTTTTAAATATATTCGCTGTTCTCTGCAAGGCGAGTTTATGATTGAGGCCCAGACCGAAAACAGATATGTATTTGAAAGTCTTATTAAAATTTCAGCTTCGCTGGGAATTGAACCCAGAATACTTTGAGCGGCTATACGATACGATACCTAACTGCAGCACGTGGGTGGTATTAAAAGGTAAAAAATAAAAAAAAGATATGACTCTTCTGCCTAAATGAGTGATAACATGGTGATTGTAGAGAATCAAAATAATCATTCGATTTAAAACTACCGTGTAATGAAACGTTAGACAGGAATAGCCTTAACTTCTAAATACGTCAAACGTATCAAATGTCACATTCATACCTGAAGCCTAAGATCAAAAATAATAATAATCTCTAATATACAAAATTTCCATGTCACAGTGTTAGTTACCGTACTCCTCCTAAACGGTTGAACCGATTTGTATGATGCATATCGGGTAGGTCTGAGAATCGGCCAACGTCTTTTTTTCATACCCCTAAGTGATAAGGGTTGTTCACCCTTAAAAATGTTTTTTTTAA
>DWKA01001142.1:0-13210 GCA_018249155.1 Panoquina ocola ocola
AATATAGTGTCATTAAAGCTCAAAATTATTTGTGCTCCCGCCCTTTACTCGGCAATAAGCTCGCGTGCCAATTGTATTTAGTTATCATGCAGAAAGATATTTTCTTAAAAGTTAATTAAGCTACATACAAAAAAAGCAGCACCGTAACTCAGTGTTAGGCAATGTTTTCAGAGCTGGTTAATATCTAAGTTTAGTTTAATTTTAATCTGTCGCGTCGCGCAAGATTGAATGGGCCGGGCAATACGGGGGACGCGTGGGCGCGCCGTAACTCGCGCGCAACGAGATGCGTGCGCGCTGCTAACTACCGACGCCATCCTGTACACAGGGTGTTCACGCTAATGATCAAAATATATTTTTATTATATAAAATATGTATATATAGGATATATTATAATATATAGCTATTTTCGTATTGTTTCGTAATAACTCTTTTTTTTAGAATTGTGATTATGTATGCACACTGCTTATATTTATTTATATTATGGAGAAACGGAACAAAAGAAAATTACTAATAAAGAATACCCATGTTGGTTACAACAAGTATACAAAAAAAAATTCATGGTATTTTAAGGATACAATTAAACATCGGATTAAAACAGGTGCATAGTTCATTATCATCACCATCATTACAACCCATAATTGTCCCACTGCTGGGCTCGGGTCTCCTCTCACAATGTGAGGGGTACAGGTCATAGTCCACCACGTTGGCCAAGTGTAGATTGGTAGACTTCACAAGTCTACCTTTGAGAACGCTATGGAGAACTCTCAGGTGTGCAGGTTTCCTCACGATGATTTCCTTTACTGAAAGCAACTGATAGTTAACTTGTAATACGCACATAACTTTTCGAAAATTAGTGGTGCGTGCAGGATTTGAACGTTCGAGAGACCAACGTTCAAACCACTAGTCTATCATGTTTCGTAACTAACGTTTTCTTAGTAACACAATTAAACGTTACATTTGGAATTAGAGCAAAATAAAATAAACATTTAAAATCAACCTGTACAAGCGCGGGCGCTGCAAATTCAAATCATAACTATATCCATCCTGCATGGGTAGTGGCCCACCGGATCACTCTTTATGGCCTATAAATGTGTAATTCACGCCACCTTAATCCGGCTCTGTGCGAATAAATCTGGATTAGCCGAGCCCGCAACGATTGTGCGCGATATCTCCTGATTATGCCGTTAACAATTGTAATTGAAAAATAAAATGTCTCCGAGTCCGGCTCTGGTTGACAGCGTACTCGCCTTATTGTAGAGCGGTGCATTATAGGTACAAGCTATTCTTTAGCGCGTTAAATTACCTAACTAATAAACGAAAACATACAAATTGTTATCCAAATAAGAATCAAACATGTACACAATAAATCACACCCAAACAACGCTATTTTAAAACGCAATAAAAATAATTGCAGCAATACATATATAAATTCTATAAATACGCATCCATAATGAAACTCACAAAAATATCGAATATTGAAAATGCACGCACCAAAACATCCAGTAACTCGCAACGCAACAACATTTTCGAATGCAACATCCCAATTACTTGTAAAACATCACGTAATACCTTAATAAGGGAAATTTCACTAATAATTTCAACACGTATAATGGTGTGGCATTAAACAAATTTCCCGCAGAATTCGTGACCGGTTGCCACATCCCATATTTCATTCAACACGCACAAGAGGATGGAATGTTCGGGCGCGGAAACATGAACGGATAAATGCTGGGTGTTTGCAATTACATAGCACGTGTGTAGCTGTGTGGTTATATATATTGGTAATTTGGTAAGTATACAGGAATATACACATATTGCTAGATTAGTCAGCTAATTTCTAACTAACATAATGTGCAATAGGAACAAAAAATATTTTACAACAATCCCACCTAGTTATAACTTTTTTATTATTTTCTTCAATTGAAAGTTACAAATACTTGTTTTTTTTTTACTTTAAATGTATGAAATAGTCTAGCCTAATGGTTAATGTCAAACGTAATGAAAAGTACTATGGGAAGGCCACAATTCAGCAAATGGTTTACTTTTAACATCCAAGGTCGACGCGCAACAGTATTCACTTACCATTAGATACCTAGTTAGTCTATAACTTAATCAGCTATTTCCATACAAATGTTTTTATAATATGATTTACTTAAATCGAATCTTACGTAGACGAAATTCAAACCTAGATCCCCATAAGCAAATTAATTGGCCAAACAAACTTTACTAATCCTGTTTGAAAACCATTTACATGAAAAATCTACTCTAAAGTGAATACAAGTCATGGAATTGTATACTTAGAGACTTACCTTGAGTTCTAAAATTCAGTCCATACATACAATTGGCAGCAAATTCATACATAAGTAGTATACTTATTTTTTACAAAGAAACATTTTTAATCCAATTTATCTCACACAGAAATGATTTACAAGCAAACGAATAAACGTTTACTTTTTTCTCCCTCGAAGACAAGATGTAATACACACGAACCGTCGTGTTTCGTGTAAACGATAAGATCGAGTATTCGCAAGATAACGAGGGTTCCGCGGCCCGAAACCCTGGTGCTTTATGCCGCCATTAGCTAAAGTCGCATCCGCCGCTATTTGTACCTCGTTTGTACAACTGTCTTGCGCCGGCCGTAGGCACAAACTTCCCGGTATTATGGCAAATTTATGTCAGGTATTAATAATTTACGTTAGTTGTCGCTTCGCAAGTTTGTTCCCAGTTCCTCTGTTGGAGTTGGAGCGAGTTCGAGACGTGCCGGTGACGGTTCCTTCGGTACCATTAAATATTTATTCGAGTTTCAAGAGTAAGTCGATGTCAACGTGTCAATGTTACTTCTCCAGAGTATTCAATTGAGAAAGGTTTCTGTTAAGATTTGATTAACGGCGAAATTTGGCGGGGCCGCTATAAAATTTTTACTCTTAATAAGTATAATTTTATAATGCAATGATAATACCTTATCACTCGTAAAGGAAATGTGTTTTACATCAGTAACAGGCAAAGAAATATTAACGAAAATGTATTTGATGTTAATAAAGTGCAATGTTGTATGTAGCCTAAATCTACGTAACTATACAAATTACATGACTTAATTCACATACCATAAATAGTAGGTATTTAATATAAAATCCTACTGAAATATACTCAAAATACAAAAAATACCAAATGGGCGACATAATTTAAAATTCCTCATATTTTTGCACAAGACTTACATTTTAATACTTCCTTAGACATGTCGTCCCTTAAGGGTCGCACGCAAGGTAGGGAACAAGGGAACAATCTCGCTTCAAAGAGCAGGGGGTTATTAGCTAAATAAATTTGCTCACCCAATATGCTCCGTAACTCGATTTAATGGCGATAGAATTGATTCATTCAATTATGAGGAATTTTTAGTGCCCCAGCGACCGGGGCTACTCGTAACTTTGTTTTAGGGGTGTACCCTCGAAGCGGGGAATAGTTTTCTCACGAGCTCGCATCCCTTATTGATTTATAATCTGTATCTACTTATTGTTTGTTTGTTTTATTGCTGAATATTTGTTTACTTTACGTTCTTTAGTCGACTGATGAGTGAGAAATGAAGTGGATCAAGTAAATTTTCCTGGACGAACTAGTGTAATTTTTTGGAAACTTTACAATTCTAGATGGATTTTTCTACATTGAACAATTCTGTAAATTTTAAATTAATCTTCTGCCTATATAAAGGTTGCCAACCCCTGACTTATACTAATTACAGTTTCTCTACACACAACATAAATAAATATTCTCGCTGTCAAATGAACCTATGCTATTAATACAAATCCGTAGATATATTTTTTTAAATCCAACTCGTATCAAAATTTATTCTTGTTAGTAAACCTAACACGTAGATTATATTAATAGTACCTATTTGATCTGTTATCGAGCAGTGCGTGCGTCTTTGGTCCCAAATTTGACAGGGATTTATGTAGAGGCGTCACCGCCGCCATTAGTGTGCTAATGCCTGTTACCGGGGGACGCTCCGTGTGGAATCTGTTCTTGTTTCAGCTAATTTATAGCCGACCCGCTGCCGACCCGCTACCGACCCGCTGCTACCGCCACTCAGGTACATCGCGTCATCGATATTGAACGAGGTTGACGCAATTGTGCGTTTTTAAGTAGGTAAGTTTAAGTAATTTGTTGATTTGTATCCTATCCCCTCACGTTGTAAGAGGAGACCCGAGCCCAGCAGTGGGTCAGATATGGGTTATAATGATAATCATGGCATAATATTTGTATAATTGTATCAATGATATTCAAAACATTTGGATATAATGCAATCAAACTAAGAATAGGAAAATCATTACACTGACGGACAAGTAAACTAAATCAAACTTCAGGATTAATATGCACAGTTTTTAGATTAAGCCTAATGAAAATGTCGAGACTGGCCATGAATCAAAAAACAAAGTTAAAAATAGAACTACAATAAAAGATGAAATTATAGTCGGGAAAATAAAATTTGAATAACTTTTTTAGTATATACGAGTGTATAAGTTTCTTATTGCGGTTTCAATCACCAATGTTGCCGTATAACGCGGTAGAGGCCTACGTACATCTGACCCATTAGGACTATCTTAATACGTATGCGTCTCAAATTTGACAGGGATTTATGGAAAGACGTCACCGCGGCCATTAGTGTGCTAATGGCCATTAGCGGAGGCTCTGCAGCTGCCGCTTGTTCCTACTGATTTGTAGCCAATCTACCGGCTTACGTGGGGATATATTATGTAACTTATAATTATAACAAAAAGGATCGTTAATTATTAATTAGTGGGTGTAAGATCTCCTAGCTGAAGACATTTGGAAAAAAAATTATAGAGTTGCAAAAAAAAAAAATATGAATATTACGTACAGTAAAATAATTGATTTAGAAAAACTTACTTTTTGTAAAGTCAGTTATAAAAATTGTGATTTCTAAAAATATGAAACCGAATACATATAGGTACTATTTC
Source organism: Panoquina ocola ocola (assembly GCA_018249155.1). Lineage (NCBI taxonomy): Eukaryota > Metazoa > Arthropoda > Insecta > Lepidoptera > Hesperiidae > Panoquina > Panoquina ocola. The sequence goes on from DWKA01001142.1 coordinate 4,974, forward strand.
ATTGTACATGATTGTATGAACTATTCCTTGTAAGGACCTGAAATTAATTACATATCTACATAATAGCTATCCTTAGACAATTAAAATGCCTCCTATAACATAACGTTAATTATCAATAACATTGCAGTAGCGACCCACCACACAAGACGTCTATATTAAACGAAGTACCGATTACGGAGCTGGTATGAGTCGATCTCTGTATATTTTCCTTCATCACGCTAGTCCAGTCAAGTCACGCGCGGCTGGCTCGGGCGTCCAATCACTTGCGCTAAACTAATAAGGCGGAAGCAGCGCCGGCGCACTGCATCCGCCACGCTGCATGTGAATCCGCCTAATTTGGGATATGTGCGGAATATTGATGTGAGGTTTTTCTGAAAAGTCTTGATTTACTATCCTAGTACCTAAGAATGAGAAGAGCTCCGTTGGTTTAGGTTAATTTACAAGTTTTATCTTTGTCATCTATAACTTTGCAACTTTGTCGACTTAAGGTAACTAAGCTGATAAATAAAAATGGTTGTTTCTTTTCTTTAAAACAGCCTTAAATGATAACATAGGACATTTATTTAATGATCCATCATTATTCAATGTATTCAGATAAACAAGAGTAGATAAGACATTATTTTGTGTTTATAAACAGAAAAATACATTATTATCAATACTGGTAATAACAGTTTCCGCAGTATAATAAAACAATCAGCAAATATTTTTACCCGGTTAACACCCTGTTCACGTCCTCGATCCCATTTCCCGAGTGCACCTCAACATCAATGGCAGCAAACATCGACAAAATAAAAACGAGCTGAAACGAAAACTAATTACGAACTGGGAATAGAAAGAAATTAAAAGCTCGCAGGAAACCACCGTTGCCGCTTCAAAAAGATGATCATCCATCGTGAACGTGGAGTCAATTTATCACCGGGAGAAAAATGAAAACTGTGCGCGTCCATTAAAAATAGTCGCACATAGTCGTATGACCCATAAAACGAGAGAGCTACGTGAAAGAAATACAACTGGGAAAAAATAGTCAGCGCCTCGTCAGCCGAGTCAGCGGCGCACGGCGAGAGCGGGCGCCCGAAAAATAAAACCAATTTGCCCGCATCAAAAGATTCGATCCAATACCGTATCCACTCATTTGATATTTCAACCATAGAACAAATTACAAACTGTCGATTACTCGAATGATTAGTGCTATTTATTTATACGTCACCTGTCGAACGACGCGGCTTATGGAAATAGCTCGAGCCCTGCATCCGAAGTTTTCCCATTACCGTGCCCCATTGGACTTCTTATTGTGTTGAATTAAATTTCAAGATTGGCAATAGACCGTGTTTTACGCTTCCCGGAGCTGATCTTTTGTAATTTCCTGCCTATTTTTCTTTGAGTAGCTAAGTCGATTTTGTTAATTTAGACTTTTTTCTGTTTTTGTCCTTTTGGCTTACTTTTTTACTCGGCTGTTTTTGTAGCATAAAATAGGTTAAATGTATAAGCACATAGTGATTTAATACTCGTATTAAAAGGCGTTCCTTCCTCTTGCATAGAACAGGTGCTTATATAACGAATACGAGCAGTTATGTAATATGTAATTCAACCTACTTTTAATTTATCTATTCAGCACCAGTGGATACATCCAATATTACTTAAATTAAATGTATAGAAACTTAAGATTTGCAAAAAATGCAATTACAATGTAAATATTAAAATTAAATGAATAATTGTCGCCAAATATATCTCTTACTGCTACTTACACGATATAGTGAATAGTAGTCGACTAAACCCTGTGTTACGACAGATACAAATCATACGTTGAATCAAAACAGAGCTTCAAAATTACACCACTGAGCGTAATACACACAAATTGGCTCCGAGTTTGTTTCCATGCAACGGTAGCCATCATAAATATGTACGACTGACAAAGCCTCCCCTCCGCGGCGTCGCCATGACGACCGCATCATACTCCCACGTAAATAAACGTATCTTTTTTAATAAACGGTATCCGGACGAATCAATTAAATCAATGGAGTGACAGATGTAAAATGCGTTGAATTCTTCGAGTGGCGGCATTTTTACCTGTTAATGAGAGCGTCATATTTTAGCGACAGTGGTCGATAAATCATATCGGCAAGATTGATGCGAGCGGGCGAAAGGGAAATGGTATGATTTGTGCGCGGTGACGGGCGACGTGACAATGGCTGACGTCACGCGGCCGACGTTGCAGCATTGTTCGACTGGAATACTAGGCTTGTGGATTTGTTGGTTATAAGGACTTTTATACTGCGTTCTGCTGCATTCTGATGGGTCCTTGTTTCGGTTACTTCGCAGGTTATAAGGAATAAATAAGTTGCATACATAATTATGTCCTAATATGTTCTAACAAATATATATTTTAATATCGTTTGAGAATTGTTAATTTCCCAGTAATAGTTGCTTTGAAATATTTCACATTTTTTACTTATTAGAAGGTATACTTACATTGTAGGTACATTTATATTTCTCTTCACAATACTCGTGAATTTAATTAGTTATACGTAGGAGAATATGATGGCGAGTATATTTTCATGGATATTTAGCTTGAAAAATTGGTACAGCAATTCAAATCGGAGATAAAAATTAATCTAGATCTTAATTGTAAATATTTCGAATTTTATTCTTCATTTAAAATATGTAATAAACACCTCGGTAATAAAACGAAGTAGCACAAGCAATGTGTGGACTACAAAAGATGAGAAAATAATTTCTAGAAATTTCATTAAAATTCCGCTTCGTCAATTCCGAGGGAGTTCTGTTTCAGGGATGTCGATTACTATATTATAATATTTAACTATAGGTGACAAGAATAAGTTACAGTTTGACCATAAATGACAATACCAGCTATATTTGCTGAAAAACACATCTCAAAAATTCGTGACTTCGGAATTCGTGACTCTTTAAAATTAGTCTTCCACATGTTATTTATTTGGAATCTATTCGAATGTTCTTTTATTATGGAGAAGAAGATAAGCAGAAAAAGTAAACAAGATTACTAATAATAATCTAAACATCAATGCGGCAATTTAAAGACAAGAACAGCCCTGCAAGCCAAGAAGGGCCAGGGGACGCGGGGGGGCGCAGGGGGAATTTGTCGTGGCCCGGAAACGGCGGGGAATTCATTTGGGCGTAATAGGTTTCCGGGCCCAGCGTCCGGCCCCCGTCCGGACTCCGGACGAGGCGTCCGGCACGCAACGGAAACGACGCGCGTGCGATATGTCGTGAGATGTTCTTTTAAAGTAATTGTTAAGTCACTCTTAAGTATTAAGTAACGTTCTGAAAACTGCGGCTTTTTTATTTATTTTTTTATTTTTAAAAATTATGTTACACTTATTCTACGTGCAGTCTTAACATAATTTTAATACGACTCTTATACACTTCATACTAATGAACACTTTCTGCATTAAAGCAAGAAATATATTAACATGGCATTGCAACAGTTCTGAGCTGTAATGCAGTGTTGGAACGATGAAGAAATTAATTCCTCATAATTATACATATAAATTCTCACGTGCATATAAACCATCCTAACGTTCTAAAAATGTTACCTTTAATCTACATAATTATAATTTCTTTGAATTTAAATATCTGTATGCAGCAACTATTCTTGGTTACTTACTAAAGTTCAGGTATTTCTAGAATATGAACAAAAAAAAGCTTTCCTTTTGCTGCCTACAAATCAATATCGGAGTTATATAATTTTAGGTAGGTATTTATATCATAGTAAGAAGAAAATAAAATCGTTTCTATGAATCAATGAACATTAAACTATTAATTAACAATATGTTTTTTAGACCCACACAATTACGTCATAATTAGGCACGCAACAAACGGAGTTTATCTAATACAATAACAATTTACGTAAATTACAAGATCATTATTAATAGATATTACTTTTAATAATCATAATGAATATAGAAATATTAAGCAAAATTGTAGGTCACAACTAACCTAAATTTTGAAAAAAACACGCATCGTTTGGCACGCGTCCATTCTTTCAAACACGTCTTAATTTCCCCCGAACAAACTTCGCAGACGCGAGAGGTCGATTCATTAAAACTCGTGTGACGTGTCATTAAGTCCCCGCGCTCCTCATAATTATTAATATTCAAATCATAATTCCGAGCTTGCGAAGTGAAAAAGCAAAGACGTGTTAACTTATGAATAAATCGCGGCAAAGTTTTCTCTCAAATTCGTTATTCAATGTCGAGTGAACGCGTCGCTACACATGTCTTGTTACGATCAGTATTAATGCTATTATCCAGGTTTTATAATGCTGCCAAAAGTCAAATTTAGCTACATAATACACTTGTACGATAAAAATAACCTTCACATAGGTAAGGGATCTGTATTCAGTATTCACTCATTGCAATCACCTTCAAATACAGTTTTCTGTCTACATGAAGCTATCACGGTCGCAAGGAATAACAGCAGATGTCCATGAAGAAAATTTGCTCGTGACGTACGGTGCCATGGAACCCTGAACAAGATACCTCACGTTGTCTTAAACCAATAAGTTACGCTTATCAACATTTATCAAGGAACAGGTCTCAATGTAGATCATTGACATTCTTATTTTGACTGCATTATACATACATAAATGTATAAAAGCAATAATCGAATGTATTTATAATTAGCACAAAAATAAATTAGACGGACGACACCGCGGGCTCTATATCGTCTCATAAAGGTCCTCAAGGTTACGAAGAGAATACAATTTATCGTTTTTATTATTTCTCTGTCATAATATATCTTGTCACGATAATATCACATTATTCTTATTCAATATAATCGTTCATATATCACCCACGCACTAGGAACAAACATTCGCCACAGGGTTAGTGAACTCAACCTTTAGTACTCGGTGAAAATAAACAATGAAACCTTATTTTTACGCCTTACCATTTACCCTAAACAAACCTATAGAGATTTATACTTCTACAGACAAGTAGGTATACCGCGGGAAGAAACATCATAACATAAGATTACCTTTATTTATCTCATTTATGCCTACCCGGGAATCAAACACGGGACATTTAATTTGTCAGTCAATATTTCAAACAATTATCAGTACATATAAACTTCAACGATTTTTTTTCTAAATTGTCATAAAATGTTTCACGGCTAGTGAAATTCGAGATTCGTGTCAGATTTATTGTATCCGTCCATCTCGCTTTCATCATTTTCTAATTACTGTTTTACTTCAATTAAGCTTTTAAATACTTATTATTATTTACACCACCATGATAAACCGTACACTTATTTTGTTTATATACCAACCCAGCAACACGGACGAACCAATTTACGAGTACATAGAATAACAAAAACCAACTATTTCAAATGCAAAAAATATATACACAGTTTAATATAACTGTCAAAGCGTTTATTGCTTAACGAGCGAGCCACGTCGAAGCATACGGCCTAATCTATGCACGTTCATGGCTTAAAGTTGCACAAAACAAAACCCAACAACTCGTGAAGCAGTATAAAAACAAAATACTAACGCGATTTGCGTTCAAGAGAGCGCAAAATAAAATAACACGGCGTAGGCGCGGCTTCTCGCCCCAGGGCAGGGGCTGTAATTTCTCTAGATATTTCATATTTTAACCGTAGAAGCTCGTAGACGCCTGTAGACGCCCGCCGGCGTTACAGCGTCAACGTAGGCGTTCGTAGCACGCCTACGCCGTAGTATGCTAGGAATCCTGTAGAAGAACAGATAATATAGGTTTGAGCAATGCAGCTTTTAAGCCAGCGAATATTGTTGGGATACAATGCGATAATAATGGCGGGGTGAATAGATGTGTGAAAAGTTTAAGATCGTGGTGCTATCAAGATATTATTTATATCATTAGGAAGTTGATACTTAGGGTGAGAATCATTCTAATAATTAAAAAAGTAGGTATTATAATACCTACCTACCTTACCAATAATATTTTACCACAGACATTATCGTAACGGAGGAGAAAAAATAACTAGTATTTTTACTTTTAAAACCTATAACATTCTTAATCCTATCATTAGTTGTTGATGACAAATGATCACGTAGTCATCCGATTAAGTCGGGTAAAGGCCCAAAACATTATCTCTCTCTCAATCCCTCATGATAAGAACACTTCATCCCACCTTTAAAAAGCTCAAATTTTAAATAATTCAGATCACGAAACTACATACAGCTCGTACCCCATTCTCCTCCGAAGCCAGGCTCGGCCTAATGGCAGTAAATTTCGTAATAAGGGTGTAAACGTGACGTATGTAACGTTCATGTAATCACGTAGCTCCTACACTCGCGGAGAGTGCTTCCGATTCAAAACATTTCGCTTGGGGTGAGTCCTCACTGTACCACTTATTAAAATTGAAGAATGCTGATGTTCCATTGAACTGAAAGTATAGCAACAATTGAACTTTCAGTTTTAAATTTATATACGAGTATGTGTTTTTTATTTGTTATTGCAGTAGGTGCAGTCTTTGTAATAGATACTTAAGAAAATATTTCGCTTCGAAAATATTTTTTTAAAGGAATTTTTCGCTTGCCTGCCTATCAGTCCGTACGACTGTGTTTCTATTTTTTATTTACTTAACAAGACTTCTTCCGGAAACTAATTGTTACCCCAATGCAATTATTATTAACCCAGGTTCTATAACTAGGATTGGATGTGTTCCTAATGATCTACGAGTTGTCAGCCTGAAGTAAAGCAACTCATCCAGTTTCAAGAGTTGAATTGTCTCAAACGTACGATTTTGGATTTTTGTAGACAACAAACATAGACAATAACATAATAGACATCAATAGGCTCATTAATGTTATAGTAAGTATTTACAATAAGTACTTAATATACAAGTAATATACCTACCTAGGAATACTTATAGATAGTTATTTTTTTAACTGATAATAAAAAATATTTATAAACGAAAATGTATCCCAGTGTAAACACAACCTTAGGGTAGTTACTTCATGCCTTAAAGCGGTAGTAGCTCGTTTTAAAGACATTGCAGAAGTAAAAGGAATATCATATTTCGCGTAGTATAGCGAAATTAAAAAGCTGTTTTAACTTACCTTTACTGCGCAGCTGTGCCTATCGTATGTTGGTATTTTCGCAATATTTAATACAGGTTCCGTACGGTACGGTAACTGTATCTAAGAATATATTCAGTTTAGTAAAAAAGGTAAAATTTTGTTGTCTCTCTAAATGATAGCTTTGGTTTTTTAAATACGAGAGAAGTAAGTTTTCAAATACTTCCACTTATTTGTATGTATGTATGTTTCGCTTATACATATGTAACACCACGTGATATAAGATTAATCTGTTTATCTATGTGTGTAGTATATAAAAACGGTCAAGAACGAACAGGGAAGAACGAAAATGATTTAATAATTTTCGATAACTTTATCAGCATCAAGTAATAATAATTATACTCGTAATACACGTCGCAACCTAAACCGAATATACCTACATATGAGAGCGATCGCGAGCACACATCAAGTAACAAAGCCCGAGAAGCAAGACTAACCGCAGTCATTAATCGAGGCTCATATTCACGTTTAAAACTGTAAACTTACATCAACATTATTCAGGAGAAAATTCATCGCAGCGAGTTAAACCCAGATATTAATCTCTCGGCGGCATCCGAGCGCCGGATTTGCCATTTCGCGCCTAAATATGATAAACTTTCCCCCGAATTTCTTCATGGACCCCCCGTTTCTTGGCGAGAAGAATGCCACCCGCGACTTTGGGAGGCAAACCCCCCAGCCAAGTCTTACGGCCCTGCTTTTAAACTAAGCTCGTTAATTAATTACAGCCAAGTCGACGAGGGTACTACCTTACATAGCTCTATGTGCCAGTTTAATATTGCACTCGGTTACGATAAATGGAATTCGAAAATTCTAATGGTAGCAATTTTTTTAACTAACTTCAATATTTCGTAATTATTCATTTCGAAAATTAAAACGTTCGTAAAGGAAGTTTGACTTGAATTTGGAGGAAACATTTCTTAGACTCGACTAAAAGTGATGTAGAGTTTTATGTTCAAAGTGAAAAGACGTAGTGAAAATAAAAACGTGGTTTAGTAACGGGGTAGATTATGGAATTGTTCGTTTGTGTGATACATTAATAAATTATCTTTACAATGTATAATTGACACGCGAGCTTATTGCCGAGTAAAGGGCGGGAGCACAAATAATTTTGAGCTTTAATGACACTATATTAAAGACGGCG
>DWKA01001143.1:0-13204 GCA_018249155.1 Panoquina ocola ocola
GTAGACTTAAGATTCTGTGGAATGTCACATTGACGTTGACGTGTGGGGTTTTGCCGGGAATCGGTGATTGACAGTATGGACACTGAATACGACTATATGTATCTTGAGTTGTGAAGAAATTATAGTGTTACAACTGTAATGATAAAGTGTTTTATTGTATTGCCCATATCATAACATGGTGGCAGCAGAAAAGTCCGTCGAAAGCACGATGGAGCAGGCAATGAAAGTCACGTGTCCAGGACATTTCTCTTTCGTGCCTGAGGAATGGGCAAAATACAAAACCAGATTTTTAAGGTACATGGCTTTGTCTGGAAACAATAAATGTAGTGACAAAAACAAAACAGATTGTTTGCTTTACTGCATGGGCGAGAGAGCTGAAGACATAATATTGCAATTTGAAAAGTCTATGACATATGAGCAACTCTTGGAAAAATTTGACAATTTTTTCTCTCCAAAGAAGAACGTCATTTATGAGCGTTATAAGTTTAACATCAGGACGCAAAAGGAAGGAGAATCAATCGAAGAATTTATAACAGACTTACATAAATTGGCCGAGTACTGTGAGTATGGCGTTCTGAAAGAAGAACTTATTAGAGACAGAATTGTTATAGGAGTCTGTGACAGGGCAGTCAGTGATAGATTACTCCTAAAAACAGACTTGACGTTAAGTGAAGCAGTGCAGATTAGTAAGCAGGCTGAAATTCAACGACAGGAATATCAAGTAATTCGGGAAAAGGAAGAAACTGTGAATGTAATTAAGAAGGATAATTATAAATATAAAAAAAGTAATTGCTGGTTTTGTGGGTTAGATCGACATCCAAGAGAAAAGTGTCCAGCCTATAAAGTAATATGTCACAACTGCAAAAAGAAAGGTCATTTTGCAAAATTTTGCCAAGTAAAATCAGTGAGAAAGGTGGAAATGAATGAAGGAATGGAATATGAGGTAAGCTTTTGTGAATCTATAAATAAATATTTGATTGAAGTAGACATTTTAGATAATGGCAAATTTAAACAAAAAGTAAACTTTCTGATTGATACAGGAGCAGATATAAGTGCTATTCCAGATTGTATAGCAACAAGGAATAACCTTTGTTTAATTAAGAGCTCAGATACAGTAAAAGGGCCTGATGGTACGCAGTTGCAAGTTATTGGAACAGTAAACCTGACATTTAAGTATAAAAATAGAGTATTCCAAGGTAAGGTTTATGTTATCCAGAATTTAAAATCAGCCATATTAGGCAGACCGGCTATTGATGCTATGAATGTTATTAATATTTGTGCAGTGTCAGTTACCTGTGACTTAAGTAATATTAGTAATATAGAAAAAGAATTTCCTAATATATTTAATGAGTTGGGTGTTTTTAAGGACGAATTTCAAATCAAACTGATTGAAAATCGAAAAAATTATGTACATGCCACTCCTAGAAATGTGTCTATTCCTCTTTTGCCTAGAGTCAAGGAAGAGTTAGATAAGTTGCAGAGGTTAGGAATAATCAGTCCAATTGAAGAAGCTACAGACTATGTTTCACCAATAGTAGTAGTATTAAGAAATGATAAATTAAGAATTTGTGGTGATTACACTGAAGTAAATAAAAATATTTTGAGACCCATTTACCCTATTCCAAAGGTGGAAAATACATTAGCAAAGTTAAAAGGTTCTAGGTATTTCTCAAAAATTGATGCTACTTCAGGATTTCATCAGATTAAGTTAGAAGAAATTTCAAAAAAAGTAACTACAATTATTACTCCATTTGGTAGGTATGTATATAATAGATTGCCCTTCGGCCTTAATTGTGCACCAGAGTACTTTAGTATGAAGTTTTCTAATTTATTCAAAGATATGAAAGTAGCTATTCATATGGATGATATACTTATATTCGAGGAAACTAAGGAAGAACATGATAAAGTACTTAGGGAAGTATTAAAAAGATTACATAGGGAAGGTTTGACCATTAACAAGCACAAATGTGTTTTTGGGGTAAAAGAAATTACTTACCTAGGACATTTAATAAATGAACACGGAATTAAGGTAGATCCTGAAAGAATCAAAGTTATTGATTCATTCTCTATACCTTCTAATAAAAAAGAGCTCTTACAATTTTTAGGCGTGGTGAATTTTGTAGGTCGATTCATACCTAACAAGTCCCATTTGTTGGCACCATTGCATATGTTACTAAAGGAAGATTATATGTTTTTTTGGGACCAAGCACAAAATGAAGCATTTAACAAAATAAAAGACATTCTTAAGAAAGAACCAGTGTTAGCTCATTATGATCCTTCTTTAAGAATTATTGTGTCAGCAGATAGTAGTTGTTTTGGTTTAGGTGCAGCATTGATGCAAGAAAGTAAGGAGGGTCATAGGTCAATTGTTATGTATGCCAGTAGGACACTAACAGAAACTGAAAAACACTACGCTCAAATAGAAAAAGAATGCTTAGCTCTCACATGGGCAGCTGACAAATTTAAAGACTATATTGTAGGAATTCATATAGTTTTAGAAACTGACCATAAACCTCTCCTCCAAATATTGCAGACCAAACAGTTAAATGATCTGAGTCCACGCCTTTTAAGATTACGGTTGAAACTTACAAAATACAATTATGAAGTTAAATATACTCCTGGGAAGGAGCTAGTAGTTGCAGATGCCCTATCCAGGCAGCCAATACCTGGTTCAATTAAAACTCAACATTTAAAGGAATATGATATTCAGTTACTGAGTGATGATACTATTAATACTGGAATTTTAGAAAGAATAAAAGTTGAACAAAATAAATGTAATGTTTGTGTAGGACTTAAACAGTTTACAGTGCAAGGTTGGCCGAATAAAAATAAGTTAGGAATATTCAAAAACTATTATCAATATCGGGTAAATTTTTCTATAGAATCTGGTTTTCTCTTGTTTAATTCAAGAATTGTCATACCTAAAAATATGCAAGAAGAAATTCTAAATAAAATTCATGCAGGTCATTTAGGAATTAGCAAATGTAGGGAACGTGCTAAACAATCAGTTTGGTGGCTAGGACTATCCAAAGAAATAGAAAATAAAGTGAAGACATGTTCCAAATGTATTGAACTATACGTAAATCATAAAGAGGAAATGGTAATAGATAATATACCAGATCGACCCTGGCAGAAAATAGGTATAGATTTATTTAAGTTTAATAACAGTTGGTATATAGTATTGATGGATTATTATTCTCGTTTTATAGAAATATTAAAACTTCAGGATCTCACAGAAAATTCAGTTATACAAAAGTGCAAGGAGGTATTTTCTAGGTATGGTATTCCAGAGGTAGTTCGATCAGATTGTGGTACACAATTTAAAACAAAATTTAATCAATTCTCTAAAGAATATGGATTTAGTTCTATCACTAGTAGTCCATATTACTCACAAAGCAATGGATTAGCTGAGTCAGGAGTAAAAATTGCTAAATCTCTGTTATCAAAAAATGAAGACATCTATTTGGCTTTGCTGGTGTATAGAAATACACCTTTGGAGGTTGGCTATAGTCCAGCTGAATTAATGTTTAATCGTAAGCTGCGGGATAACCTACCAATGTTACCTGTTAATTTAAATAAACCTGTTATAATAAAAAATAAATTTAAAAGTAAACAGATAGAAAATAAACACAAGACTGCCTATTACTACAATAAGCGGCATAGAGTAAAAAACTTGTCAGAATTAGCAATTGGTGATAAAGTTTGGGTAACAGATCTTAAGAGTTATGGTTTGATTGAAAAAAAATGTGTGGAACCTAGGTCTTTTATTGTCAGCACTGATAAGGGAAAGTTTAGACGAAATAGGTGGCATTTAAATAAAGTACCTTCACACACATTAGGAAAGTATGCAGACTATGACCATTTTGGGTTTGATGATGATTGTGACCAGGCAAACTTGTCAGATAAACAAAGAGATAATGTTGTCATAGAAAACCTTAGAGATATTAACCAAACTGAGCAGCCTCTTAGAAGATCTGACAGGGTTGTTAGGAAGCCTAACTACCTAGAGGACTATGATTGTTCAGTAGAGGCAGATGTAGGTAATGATTAAGAAAAATAAAATAAAACTAATTGTGTAAAATAATAAAAAAAAAAGTGTAAGTAATCTATAGACATTGAATGAATATTAGAAAATTGAAAAGCAATCAGTGCTGTTTTTAATAACTGAAGTATAATAATATGTATAAAATAGTATGTAAGTATAATAAATAAAAATATGTATAATATTTATAAAATATGTATAATAATTTTTTTATTGGTTTGTGATTTGTATTACATTTAATTAGTTAATTAAGTGTTGTCTATTTGGTTGGAATTGTTTTACATAACATTTGTATAAGTAAGTACTTATACACATATGTATTGGTGTTCCTACTTCAATAATTAAAATAGGAGAGATGTTATAAGTTGTAGACTTAAGATTCTGTGGAATGTCACATTGACGTTGACGTGTGGGGTTTTGCCGGGAATCGGTGATTGACAGTATTGACACTGAATAAGAGTAATTATTGTATCGACTATGTATCTTGAGTTGTGAAGAAATTATAGTGTTACAACTGCAATGATAAAGTGTTTTATTGTATTGCCCATATCATAACACTTAGAGATTGGTCATTAATTACAAACAGCCGCTGAGTTACTGCGCTAAGTGATATACAGCCCAGTAAATCGTTATAACGGCATTTTAAATACTTTGCTACGGGAAACATTACATTTGGAAGTACGATTGATTTGTCTGCAATATTATTTTCAAGTTTCTTTATTTAATTCAATCGCTGAGTGAGTTTTTTTCAGGTTGACTGACCAACCTGGAATTGGGCGGTATAATTTTGTCTCGAAGTTTATTTACGCTAATAATAAATTTGTATCATCGAGTAGGAAATTCAATGTAGGATTTGTTGTCTATATGGAAATCAAATAAAATTTTAAGGATTCTTTGAAATCTTTAAAATATTTTTTTCAAAACTATTTTTTTCTCACACATTTTTTCTTGAATTAATCTGGTCTTTTTTTTAATAACAACCGATATTTTATATGTAGGTACAGTAATCGATAAAAAAGTCTAAAATAATCGTTTTGAGAAATTCACTTTTGTCGTAGTAAAAGGTATCTTTATTGATAAGGTCACGAGCCAGATATGATGGATGACTTGTAAAGAGAGATCTCTTTTCGTCAAATAATATTCTCATGTTACATCTTAATCTTAATTTCCATATACCAACTAATAAATCCACCATTTAGACACAATCAATCACAAAAACACTGGGATTTCATAAGTAGGTATATCTAAATCCCAACGACGCCCCACACCTAACATTACATAGATTTAGTCGTCATCATCCTCTTACCCAATTCCCAATTTCATTTGGGGTCGGCGCAACACGTTCTTCGCTTCCACTCATCCCTATCAGCCGTCATCTCAACATTTACTCCCAAAACTTCCATATCGACGCTTGTTAAATCATATTATCGCTTAGATAAGATTAAATCATACTATGATTTAATATGATTTATAATAATCATATGGTTACTCATTGTCGCTTAGATAAGATTAAATCATAATCAAAATCAAAATCAAATAAAATTAAATCAAATCAAATCTTTAATATCATATTAAATCATATTATGATTTATAATCATATGATTATTCATTGTCGCTTAGATAAGATTGCCTTTCAAGCGCCGATATGGAAGTTTTGGGAGTCGATATAATCTTTCACACGATCCATCCATCTCTTCCTTGGCCCTCGTCCGCTACGCTCACACACATTCAGACACATTTACAGCCACGGCCAAGAAACTTGGCAAGTTGTAGAAAGAGACATAAGATGCGCGGAAGTCGTTTTGCTCCTGCTTTTTGTCAAAATGTAAATAATTTATTCATTTAGGTATTACAGATACGTTTACGACCGTCAGTTTTTAGTCTACCACCGTTTCGGAAGGGTGCTTTGTCATGGAGGAGAAGAAATGGCGAAAGAATGTCAGCGCATCTGTCTCTTTCAGATTCTTGCCAAGTTCCTTGACTATACGTTTGTGTTTCCAGAGACGGAAGACAGGGGTTTAAAGCTGGTGTGTCCAAGCACGCCGGAGTTTCGGCGGCGCGCGCAGTCGCTGCTGGTCGTCGTGTCGTCGGAGCCGGAGAGCAGCTACGAGTACTTCACGAGCCGCGTGCGCGTCTACAACAGCATGATGCCGTTCAAGTTCCCGCTGCCGGCCGTGTTCGAGAACAAGTTTAATAAGGTATCGAATGTTATGGCAAACAATTGATATGGGCGTGCCCAGCATTTGACGAGGGGGGGATGCAAATAATTAACAATTGATTTCGTAACTCTCTTACGAACATTTAGACAGGATACGGCCAGTACTTATAAGAAAATGTTATGATTAAAAAAAAATTATGTCATTTCAGTTCGTTTCAATCTACGCGGCATATCTGTACGATTCGGTGAAGCTGTACGCGACGGCGCTGCACAGCCTGATCGAGGAGGACACGACGCTCAGGAACGAGTCGCTCACGTACGAGCGGCTCATGAGCGTCGCCACCAACGGCGCGCGCATCGTGTCCAGGATGATCACCAGCACACCTTTCAAGAGTGAGTAATGTGTTTGCAACTGTAAGTCCAAAGAGATAGGTATGGCAGGTGTGCATAATATAATTATGAAGTGAAATAAAATTAATCACCCTGTTTATAGTTCACCTAATGTTAGAAATTAGAACATAATACAAGTAATTCTGTGGTTTGAATTATAGGTGTAACAGGCATGTCGATACGTTTTGACGAGCGAGCTGACCCCGAAGGACACTTCTCTGTGCTAGCGTTCAAGCCAGCAGTCAACTTCCACGACGAAGACATGAACTGTACTCACACCATGGTTCCTGTTGGCCACTTCCAACATAGCGATAAGGTTTTTCCGGTAAATTAAAATGTTATAATGGGTACTACCACATATTACTTATTAGTTATTACTTATCTACTACGGACGATGATACTGGTGGTGGTACTACGGAGAACGAAGTGTTTTAAATTTCAATTTAAGTCATTAATCCCTTTAAAAAGAAAACACCTTACAAAAAAACAGTCACTGACTTCTTAATTTGCATTGATTTCAATGGTTTTAAATTTCCTGCTTTTTAAATGTTGGCAGCAAAAAAATTAAGTAAGTGTTTTGTACCTTACCCGTTCTTAATAGAGATTGTTGTGCTGGTTGATGGTAATTAAGTTTGAAAATAGTAATTTGTATTTTATTTCAGGAGTATAAATTGAACCCTCGCTTGCCGATCGACTGGCCAGACAGCGTGAAACCAGAAGACGAACCTTCGTGCGGTTTTCTCACCGAGAACTTTTCCCAGAATAAGGCCCAATCGTCATCCTTATATTTTGTAATATTTAGTGTATTGTTTTTTCTTCTTGTTTGTTTATTTATTATTTTTATATTAGTTAAAAGAAGTAAATTGCGCAAACAACGGACTGGCCGTTATTGGTAGTAAATTATTTACACATTGTGCCTGCCATAGAAAACAGAGAAGGTACCTTCTCTGTTTTCTATGGTGCCTGCAGTTTCTTACAGATATGTACTTAGTTATTTAATAAACAGAACAATGAAAATGAAAGTATGTAATGATGAGGATTATAATTATAGAATAATAATGTAGATCAATAAAAAATAATGTAAAAAATCTAAATTTATTTTTGTCTTTTTAGTGTTCTGTACCCTGTACCCAAGGGTAAAAACGGGATCCCATTATTAAGATTTTGCTGTCCGTCTGTATGTCTGTCAGCAGGTTGGCTCTCATGCAAATGTGATATTTTGTCTCGATATTAATAACGGTAGTAGCAAGACACTTCCCAGCATATTTATTACTCATACCTAGAACTGGATTAACCCTGTATGGGCCTGTAGGCAATACAATTTCCGGGCCCCTTTTTTATTATCACGCTATGGAAGCTTACAAAACGCACCTAACGAATCGGGGATTCCCCCTACGTGAATAAAGTCCAGTTGCGTTCTGAAGGATTTTATTAGTTTTAATATTAGATACTGTTGCGTTCTGAAGGATTTTATTAGTTTTAATATTAGATACTATATTATTATGGTTCTGTATGTATAAAGTGTTACATGCATTGAAGAAAAAATAATAGTATTGTTGATTATCATTTTCGATTCATATAACTAATTTTTGCGGACTGCAGTGGGCCCCTGTCGATCCAGGGCCCCTGGCAGTTGCCTACTCTGCCGTAACGTTAATCCGGTTCTGCTCATGCCTATTTACATGCATTATAAAAATGAACAATAATTTTCTGATTTCTTGCGGTTTTTATAGATAATAGTACAAAACCTTCGTACGCGAGTCCGACTCGCATTTGGGCGATTTTTATAAAGACGAGCCATTCGGAGGTAAATGGTCATCGTAGTTACCTATAAATTAGCCCTAAAGGGAGAGTAGACGGTACCTATCCATCTTTAAAATTTTAACTGTCACCAGGCGATCGGGATAGTAGGTACCTACTATAAGGAGGCGAGATTAGGTTGGCTTAAAAAGTGGTTGAGGTCCATTTCACTATCCGGAATTTTTTGCTACAAAAATCTGATATTTATAATTCTAGCAGTTCTGTTCTTATATTATGCAGTCACTGTATTTTTTCCTCTAGTTTAGTTTTCTTTTTTTATAGTTACGATTTTTTTATCCAGTCTGAAAAAAACACTTTTTGAAGTTTCACTTCTTGTGGTCAATGGAGTAATACATGAGTAATATCTTAACGCTGCGGACACGACATACATGATAGATGGCGTTAGTAGATGGTAAATAAATACAAATAATTATTTTGTGTTAAAAACACGTTAAATACAATAAAACACAAGAGAATTTACATTTTCAAATCGAAACGTTGAGAAGTTTCACTTTTTAAGGGTACAACGTGTCCACAATCTGTTTTTATTTATTTATTATATTTTTGTATTGGCAACATTAACTTCGAGAATAGAATACCCAAAGAATACCACATACCTAAAATACGTATTTACGTCGAGTATTCCTACCAAGTCTGTGGTCGTAGACATACCTTCTCTGGTTTATGAACTCTGTGGAATAGATAGTGGAATTGGACTAGTGGTGGATATTGCGTTTGCGTTGCGACTTTGCAAGTTTAGTTTGCGTTGTTCACGTCGAATTTATTGAGTGCTGTGTTGTTTGTCCTTGTTTGTGGTGCTTTTAAAATACATATTCTGAGGTTTCGTTTCCGGGCTTACAACTTTCTAGTGTTATTTATAACAAACTAGCTGTTTGTTTTACATATTTTAACGTCTTCACCCTATTTACCCTTCCATATGATTTTGTAGTAATATTCTGGCTGAGGAATATAATCATTTTGTAAGTAATTACGGTATGATAAATAGTGATAAAGAATAGTTTGTTATTTAAAAGGATGCACGATCGGTTTATAAGCGCATCAAATATTAGTGGAGGGTCGGGGCAGTGCAATGGCATAGTGGTTAATCCGGATTCGCGATCCACATTTACTCTTACTCATTGTCATCGTTGTGTTGCTTTATGTTTTAACACATTCACACTGTTTTATCGTGCAGAGTATTTTTAGAATCCGACTGCGGTATTGGAGCCTGATGTCTTGGTAAACATAAGACCATTGTAAATACTTGCACTGTTTTTATTATGATTAAATGAAGTAGTTCGGTGATAGAAAAATTGGATGAGTGCTTCATGTGTGTGATTGTGATGAAAAGACTAAGAGCTTATGCGGAAAGAAGACTTGAATCAAGATAATAATTATATTATATTCATGGTAAGTGTGATAACATTATCTTATTTCCAATGACCTAACTACTACCTGTATAATAATTATATAAATTTTTTCATGTAATAATTTTAAAAATATTGAAAAATTATTATTTTTTTCAACTTTGTACCATGGAACATCAAAATATTCAAAAAACATTTATAGATGAAACTATTCATATTTGATAAAATTTACACTTATTTGGTTATTGTTGATAAGAATTTATTGCTATTTTTGTTAACTGTTATTATCTGATATTGTTTATTTTTTTTTAATGATGCCAAAGAATATATTTTATCAACTTCTTTTAATTAAAGATGTAGATTAAATAATTATTTAACATCTTGTATTTAAAGTATTTGAACTTTACCTACAGCAACAGCTAGTATTTAAATAATTTTAAGACTATTATTTATATTGCTTTGATGAACTTCCAATAGCTCTAAGCAAGTTAGTCTCCTTTAGGTCTATTATCACAAGTCCTCCATTTTATGAGATGATTGATCTGCAATGTTAGGACATTTTAGAGTAAGTCACATGACGTAAAGGATCTTTGCACTCATTCATAACTTTACTATACCTGCAACATCTTATTTTGTTGCCAGATGCTATGCTAATAGTAAGATACAATATAATGAAAGTATATTTGAATAAAATGCTATTATTTTACTTAACCACATAGAATTTCCACTCTTGTGAGAACTATGGAATAACTTTTTGAAATCTTTATTGACTTTACTGAAGCTTAAAACTAAACAAAAAAGTGGTAAATTAACAAAAATAGATTCTTTACCGACCTCTTTTAATCAGACTTGATTTATATATTTGAGTCCACCCATAGCTTTTATCTATGTGACACACATACAGTAACTTTTTTTTAAAAATGTCATACTTACAATATTCATTTGATTCAGAACTATGTAATATTAATGTAGGCCACATTTATAATTTTATTATTACGTTGAAATAAACCTTGCTATTTTTGATTGAGTTACTTGTATATAGGTACACTAGTGGCCCGCCCTCGCTTCACTTTGGGAAAAAATCTCGTATTCATCTTAGCGTAATGTGATATAGCTTATAGCCTTTCTTGATAAGTGGACTATCTAACACTGAAATAATTTTTCAAATTGGACCAGTTCCTGAGATTGGCACTTTCAATCATACAAACAAACAAACTCTTCAGCTTTGTAATTTTTATTAGTGGGTACATATATTTATAAAAATAGATAGCATTTACATTTATGTAGGCATAAAGCATAATCTAATAATCACATGCTAACCATACATAAAATCTTGCCTTGGTTTGTGACAATAATCTCTCATAGTTTTACTATAGCAAAGAATTTGAATTGAAGTTATTTTTAGAAGAATGTTGATAAGATATAATATGTATAACTAACCACTGGTTGACATCATAATCTATTTATAAACCATTGTAAGTGGGCGAATTGATATATTTAAAGTAACTAAGTACCTTTTTTAAAATATTATACAACTGGTAAGGTTCATTGCAGAATCTAAATATATATTTTTTTGGTACAAATAAATACTTATATAATTTCTTGAAGTTATACAAAATAAGTATCTTTTATTTTATAGATGTAAAGAAAGATCTAAAGATTTAAAAGACATGACTATTAATAAAATAGAAAATAATTTCTGAATGTGGGGGTGAAATGGATAGGTAGGTCTTGAGAACCCCCACCTGTAGACTTTGTTTGATCCATGGATTGTTTTACACCGTTTTTGTTTGTTCACTGATTTCTTTATTTATTTAATTATGATTATCCATTACATTTATTAAGATCCAACACAGTATACACAAAAATTACTTAGTTATCTAGTATAACATTTGTGTTATTATACATTCTTGCACAAATTCAATTACTGTACCACACTTTTTAAGGAATCAGCTGATAATTATACCACCAGTATATAGCCAGCTGATAATTATATTCTTTCATAGTAGAAACTATAATCAGAAAAAAACTTTTGAGATGAAGTGACTAAAAATCATATCTCATATTTTCCATATGAGGCTTATATTTCTTTAACTATGGTGTGATTTTAATATTTAAATGTATTAGATAGCTCTTTTATGACACAAAAATTGTGTCAAAATCAGCTACTTTGCATAAATGTAAAATCTTGTGACACAAGATAATGTGAAAGTGGACAAAATAAACAACTGGGTTTGTAGTTGTTTGATGTCAGTAAATAGTTTTATCTTTTTATAGTATAAACAGTCCTACCAGATTTACGTATCATTGGTTTGGTACATGTTACAAACATTGGTAGATATGTATGTAGGTGAAAAAGTACAAATCATTGATAAATTATTTATATTTTCTGATGTAAAACATTAACACGTACTTTCCAATTGAAAATCAATCTTGTAGGTGCATTGTAGTTCACACAGTCTAAGAATTTCTCTATTAAAAGTAATTTTTATGAAATTACTAGCTGACCCGGCAAATTTACTACAGCCAATTAAAAAAAACACTGAACAAATCAATAAAAATTGCTCCATATGAATTTAGTTTTATTGATGTCAAATGTTAAAAAACCAAAAGTGCAGGTAGGTATGGTTTCTAAGAGAAAACTAAATTTTTGTTTTTACTTTATTCCTAGCATTGTTTTCCTGTTTACTCACCTTTTTAAACCTTCTCTGGATGTGGAGAAATAAATCAAAACCCAAAATAAGCCAAATTGGTCCAGCCATTCTCGAGCTTTAGATATGTGATACTAACAAACAGCAATTGATTTTTATATATACAAAGATACATTCTTGTGAAATGCACATTACAACATAACTGCTGAATCTGATGGTTATTCATGCAATTTTTTTTGCAACTATTAAAATGTATTATTATCAAATTACAGTGGTTTAATATTACTATGTCAAAATGTAATCAGAAATGTTTCCTGCTTATTACAATCAAATGCCTTAATAAATGCGAATTAAATTTCTAGTAACTTAGGGATGGACTTGAATATATTTAATAGCTACCATTGTGTATATATTCGTTATTCGTGTATTCTTATAAATGTATTACCTTAGTTGTTCATGTAGCCCATTTGGGATTAGTATAGGTGTGGGATACGCACCGTTGTCATTTTCCAAATAGGCAATAATATCGAGTATACTAACTTCCATCACTAACGCGTAGCCGAGCACTTATTAATTCCTCCATCCCCTTTCGACCCTCAAAAGTCATGAATGCCTCGACATACGACGCGATCTTTTTTTCGTAAACATGACTTCTTTATGCACGAAGTGCTTTTATTAATCGAAATAACTAACGTCATTTATTAAGCGTGCTAAATTAGAATAAACTGCCTGTTAAGGTGTTTCCATTCGATTATATAGATTGCGGTATAAGAACCAGATGAACGTACCTATCTAC
>DWKA01001144.1:0-13204 GCA_018249155.1 Panoquina ocola ocola
ACGGCGATGTCTGTAAGGTAATACGGTAAAGGATAGGTAACACTTAGCAGTACAGATAACAAGTTAGTTAGAACAGGAGATAGAAATTTCCCCGGGTTCTATAGGCCATGATCTAAATAGTAATAAAATCGATCATCTGACACACAAGCCAAGCAAGAGTTAAATCTATAGCTCATACCTTTGCATTCTACATCACCATCAAATGAGCTACTTCTTGCTTTAAGACGAGACATAAATATTTTACTAAGATCTTTCTTACGACCACAGCGATGGTCACAAAACAATTATGGTCATCTTCACTAAATATTGGACATTAAATTGTAAGTAACCTTACCTTCGGCATCAAGGAGTTTCGTGAGGCCGAGTTTCTCTTCAGCGACATTGAACGCATTGTTCAAATTGTGGATCGGATTGCTTCTGTGCAACTTCTCGAATTGGATGAGGTCTGGTCTGTGTTTGTGTATGATGGCGTTGAACGCCAGCCCGTCGCGCCACGACGTCGTGAAGTTCCTCACGTTCACGTTGTTGTATCCGGCGGTCTTCATCTGACACCACAGCAGTAATGCGTCCTTGGCGGACTTTGTCTCTTTGTTGTCAGTCTCTTCAATCGTAATATCTTGGATCTGGAAAATGGAGAAGCAGACGTTTTATCATCACTTATCAATAATATTTTTTGCTGATGATCTATTCCTTTTCTAGATAAACAATAACAACTAAGTCAAATGAATTAGGTCAGAAGTTTCGTTTCCGATAACACTCAGTACGATTTTAAAAAGAAAATACAATCTCAGAACCGAAATTTGTGACAATTTGAAATAGATGAAATTCCAGTTGAAATTTTTGGAGATTTTACAATAGCTCTGGATGGCAATAGGGGAAAAGGGATGATAAAATACCTGGAAGCGTAAGATGATGGTCCAGATGAGACCAAGGCTGAGCCTGGGGTTGCCATCGACGATGTCGTGCGAGCCCATGTTCTCGAGGTGGACTCGTTGTTCGCGCAAGAACTGCAGCGCTTTGTCCACATTCTCCAGGCAGTGAATACGCATCTTTCCTTTCGTCGGTCGAGGCTGAGGACAAATGACAAATCATAGCAAGCTCTATCATGTTAATAGCTAAAATGCTCTAGAAAAGTGCAATAGCACAATATATTTCTACATCTTCTTTTCAGAAACATTTAGATCTTTACAATTTGTAAGCAATTGAAATTCACAAAAACTTCAATCAAGATAATCCAATGCCAATCATTTTTTTTTCACCAATATTTAGGAGAAGTCATAAAAACTTACCAGCCTCTCTCCGGATAGCACCTCCAGCAGTTTGATCAGCATCTTTCCATCCCTCATGTCCACATAGAGGTCGCCAATGCGACACCCTACGCGCACCAAGTGGGAGTTTACCCATTTCTGAAAGGTCTTCTTTTGTACGCTCTCTCGTTCGTCTGGACAAGGACAAGAGTTCAAGTTTAGGACAACACTATCAACGAACGCAGTAACTCAAATTGCATCGCATTGCACAAACAGGTAATAAAGCATTATGAGATCGTGCGCAAAGATTTGGAACCGTAATTTTGGAAAAAACACCTTGCTCTATATCGACAATGGAATGGAATGAACGATCACTAACTCGTCTACATGACCGTGACACGATATCGCGAAAAGAGCATCAATGAGACGCCGAGGCGGATGAAGAAGATTGAAGAAGATGAAGGAAGCTACGGGGAATTCGTTGCCAATAGATGTGCACAGATGCTGACCGCAAGGGCCGCGGGGTATCGGGCACTGGTGAGTAACGTGTAAAAACAATAGGGAATGTTAACACAATAACCGCCAGTGAGGTCGACCGCGGCGGGGGGACCAGAGGGGGGGCGCGGGCTGCTTGCGGAGCCGCGAGCGCCCGTCCGCGCCCGTCAGCTCCATCGCAATAACTCAGCACGGTACGGCCCCAGGTATTGAATTCGTAAGATAATACGCGTAATACGAGATGCGGATCGTATTGCTAGTCGCACGCTTTAGAGCGGAAACTTGGGCGTTATGCAGAAGCCAACCGCGACACTCAATTAATGTAAAAATGGTTATACAATAGGAATGCACTGGTCAAATATTGAGCTTACAATAATAGAAACATTATTTGTCAATCTTGTTGGAAATTTGACCGTTGACCTATGGCGGAAAACAAATCAAATTACAAATACCTAAGTACAACGCCCCATCATACGCGACTCAATCATAATACTAATATTATTCATTTTTCCTTAATATTAAAGAGTCCAAATTCCAATTCATTTAGTTTATTAAAATATACAGCAAATAGTTAAGGGTCATTACTACCGAATATCTTGAAACACTGATCATAAACCAAACAAATAAATAAACAATGTAAATCACACAAAAATCACGTAACACAAATTAGAGTCACTAAAATATTCCCATACGGGTTATGCAATAACATACTAGAACCGTAATTTTAACACGTAAACATTACGAACCTCTGAGTTCCGAAACCACTTTGTCATAATAGAGCTCCAAGCCGGGCACTTCAATATCGACGCCTCTCTTGATCAGATCGTAACACTCCGTCGATGTCATATCACCAACACTGACAGACTGAGGCGAGCGAGGCGAAAGAACGGGAAGAATCAGAGCGACAAAACCCAACTGCCTACTGGACAAGGATATTCGATACGTACGCTCCAGATATCGACAACTTGGAACTTGTTTAATTATTTATAATACTTCCCAACAAAACTGAACAGCTTGTTAATCTACAATTCAATTAGCGTTGATTCCCGCTTGTTATTACAAATTGGGACACGCATCTCGAGCGATATCGCTATTGTTGGAAGGGAAGGGTATACGTGAGTTGAAGAGAATTCACTCTTAGGCCAAAATAAGACGGATTACACATCACTGATAAGAATACGCAAGTTTACGTAACAACACGATGAATAGTATTCACAAAACAACTATAGTGGACCAAATGTTTACATCCTCTGTAACAGCGGGTAAAACGGAAACTGTATTGCAATGTTTTGATAAAACGTTACCATAAACCACAAACGGTAATTATTGAATTGAAATAGAATAATTGTAATGTCAGTGCGTCGAGGTCGATTTATGAATATCGTGTTAACCATAAGGTCACCTAAGGATTTTATTCACGAGAACAATATTGAAGATACACGTTATCAATTACACATACAATCTACATAGCTACGGGCCTATCACTATCGGGCATTCAGTTATCGTCGGATAACGTTGCGAGGTGCACACTAGAATCACTTAGGTAGCAGATCTCTGTCAGAGTAACTATACTATTACAACACGAAAGAGTGCGAAAAGAAACTCTCACACGACACTCAAAGCTGTCCAAAACAGCTTAGACGCATTCACAACACTAGCACTGGAGCTTTCGACCAAGAAATGGCCATCGTAATAGTTAGTCACATGGCTACTGCGAGTCTGCGGCTGGACTTATACCGATGACCGATAGTTTCACGGTCGATCAGCGCAAAAAAGTGTACCGCCAAATATAAATTGCACAACGGGGTTTTCGAACAGTCCCGTCACTATCATCGGTTATTCGGTTATTGTATTCATTCGCCGGCGACGATCGAGACTGCCGCGGCAACATTTCAGGTGATAACTAGATAACAGCGAGGCTTGGTTTTATCATTGTGATAAATTTACGAAAAGGTATACGCCAAATGGCTTTGGTTTTGGGTGACATTACATGTACCTACTATATAAAAGAAAAACAATAAAAAATAGTTGTTTTTACTATTAGAATACTTCAGTATATTGACAGCTCATGTCGCGCATTGTTGGCATATCGGACCGCCATTCAAAGGATCCTGGGTTCGATTCTCAGTCAGGCCTATATTTCAATGATGAGTTTAATTTCTGTTATTTGTCTGGATGTTTATTTTGTTATTTTGTTGCCGTGGAATCCTAGTGTGGGTATATGTGAGTAGAACTATTTATGTTCCACTGGTTCTACCAAGTCTTCGGTCAATACCTTTGAAATATGAATTTATTTATGTCTCATCAAATATTCGCAAGGATCCGAATCATCCGAACCGTAAAGCTTTCAACAAGTTAGTAATTCAAAACACTCTCGGCCAACAAAGAGAATAACATAGCATTATGTAAGGTACAAACCATTTTAAGTAATAGATAAGGAAGCAATTTGTTTAGTTATTAACAGAGATAAAACTGTATGCACAAACTATTAACGTTTGGTAGAGTCTAAAGGAAATAGTTTAAACAAGGTACAAGCAAAATTAGTCTGATATTCAAACAAAAATGTGTATATTCGATCCACTTTTTATTCCGATGAATGCTACAAGTGAATTATATCACATGCATGTCATATTGTGGGTATATTTATTTACAGATACAGAAATTACCAATCCTTTATTTCTATTTATTTACTTAAGTTGACTCACCCCTGGACTTTTAGTTTGATAATGAGTAATGTAGCAAATAAGTACATGTAACATTGTATTTATTCTAGTTGGTTTTGAGTATGTATTTAATCTAAATAACCCCAATAAAATTGTATGCAGATCTGCTTATTTATTTACAATAAATGAAATGGTAAATTCATCATTCCACTTTTTGTGTCACTGAGTATCGAACCCAGATCCCTCGGTATTTATGAACTAAAAATAATATTTTCTATTAAACTTCTACTAACGCCATCTATGACGAGCATCGTGTATGACGACGTTAAGATATTCCGTTTAAAAAAATCACTTCAATAACTGTACAGTCATGGGCAAGGAACTTGTAAAGACTTAGAAAGAGACATTAGATGCGCAGAAGTCGTTTTGCTCTGCTTTTTGTTCTGCGCATCTATCTCTTTCATATTCTTGTCAAGTTCTTACTCATGTCTATAGATATAAACGTACCTGCAAGCGCCTTGATGCGCGATCGTTCGAAAAGCCTCGACGACGAGTTGCCGCCATCGTACTCGAACTCGTCGATGATCTCCTGGCCGTGGCCGATGGACGGGTCCCAGCGGGACACCGAGATGTCGGTCGTCATCGCGACCTGCTGCACCTCACCGCGCCACGCTCAACTGTCTGCAACAACAACGACAACAATGTCAACAACGCGTCTTATTGTACGTACTGCTACTGTTAGCTGCATAAGACAAATACGAGTGTCAGCATTTTTCGTAACTATAATTAGGTCGCCCCCCGACCAGGTGGACTGACGACCTGAAGAAGACAGCGGGAAACCGCTGGAATCAACGGGCGCAGGACCGGTCGGAGTGGCGCTCCTACGTTCAACAGTGGACAACGAAAGGCTGTTAGATAGATAGATAATTAGGTACCAACAATACCATATTTATATTACTTTTGCTTTTTTTTAAATTGTCACAATGTGTGCTTGTAGCTATGAAATAAATTATATCTTATTTCTGAACGATTTTATTTAGCTTGCCCTGTTTGTTTATTTAGTCGTTGGTTTGGATCAAATCTTTCAAGTTGCTATTCCTCTTCATCTACGGATTTGAAATTTTGCATACTGATTAGGTGGCTATGGCAATTTATTTTTATGATAAGCATGACTTTATGCTACACCGAGAGTTATCTCCAGACGAGTCTTTTGGTAAGCTTTATTATAGAGATACCGGCCATCATCATCATATTAAAACTAAATTTCCATAACACTTTATCAAAAAAAAATTGTCGACCATTTATTAATTTCCATTTTGGCAGGCATTCAAAATCGTTGTTTATAAAAAAGACATTTGCGTCAAACGTAAATACAAGCCTTTTTATTTCTGGATGCACGTTTGTACTTTTATAAATGATGCAAGTTGCATGATACGTGTAATGGTAGATGATCCTACAGATGTTAAACCGTTTCCTTACTACCAAGGGACAGTAAAAGAAAATGCATCATCAATTTTTGCTATAGTGAAGGGTACGTAACTTGGCAAGAGTCTGAAAGAGACAGATCCATCCTCTGAACAAAAAGCAGGGCAAAACGGCTTCTGCGCATCTAATGTCTCTTTCAGAATCTTGCCAAGTTACTTGTAAATGACTATAACAGCATTATGTATAACTCTCTCTATTTTAAGTCAATCTTTTTATGCCTCTAAGGTGATTGCGGACTTTATTTACATAAATATTTAGAAGCAATATTATGGTAATGAAAACATTTTAAGCAAGACATGGGAAAATAAAACTGGTTCACCTTGAATTTAAAACTAATTAGATTACGCTGTAACATCATCATGCTTGTTATCATATAGGACTTGGTACCTATAGGACTTCGAACTGGTTATTAATTAACTATTGCTATTTAAAGTCAATGAAAAAGTATCTATAACTAAAATGCTCGATAATAACGCTACACACTAATTCTGATCGAGGACAGAAATTTAAAACTCATTATTCAAATCTGTCTAAAAACACGTTACGAGACGATGGAGAAATTAATTCGGTAAACTGACTCATCAATGCATAGGTACTTTAGCTGATTTTATTATTCGAAACAGGACCCTCGTATTCGCATCTGCAATTCTGCACCACCTCAAAAATGCATTTTCTTACATTCTCTACTTACTCTATTTTTGTTAGTCATGACGTCATGCCGGCGATAAGATAAGATACAATACTGAAGAGATTCCTTATCACCACACCTAAACGGATTTCTTTGCACTGCACACAATTAAATAAGTAGGTACGTTTTCCGTACTTACAAGAGCAAATAGTGACTTATAAAACCTGAGGAGAAATGTAAGCAAATCATGGAAATAGGTTGGGACAATTAATAATGATCGTTAAGAAACTTTTTTAGATGTTTTTTCGTGATAAAAAGTAGCCTATATGTCACTGTCCATGAGTGTCTCCATGATGATGATGAGTGTCTCCGCGAAAACATTATACCATAACTCCTTATATTAGTATGGATTTCAAGGAACGTTTGAATACTTCACCACTCTCGTTAAAAGTTATTCCCTTCTTACACAGCTGTCGCCATCAATTAAAACAATGAATACTGTCATTGTTGTAAGTGTTACTTCTCGCTAAGTGATCTCACGATCTAAATGATTAGCAGTCACATGTGGTAATTGTTAAGTTTAGTTTCGAAATTAAGAGCCTACGTTTCTGCTCTCAACATTCAAATAGCATGAAGAATTGTTAAGGGTTAATTGATGTGCGGCCAACGAAATGAGGCGTTTAATTTGATGAAAAAATAATAATTTTAAAACAAAACAGCAATAGATATAAGGTTACTAACAATAAATCGTGTCGTGTGGGATAGTTGAGTAACCTTAAAACAAAAATTGCCGAAGTCTAGAGGCATAATACAAACAAAATATTAGCATTTTATGGTGGTTTTATTACATTTTTTGTCTCTACACGTAAGAAGATTAACAGACAAAAGTATACAAATCTTGTGAGAAAATCTAAAAGTCAAATCCGGTAAATTGTTATTTTATTCAAGAAAAACAATGCAGAGATTTCATAAATGAATCTTGGTCGTCCGAGTTCGTTTGGGGACTAATATAAAAACTCAACGTTAGTAGTTATAATACTTAGCGGGTGTGATTCATGTGAGCACGGAAAAATAATTAATTTATTTTATTTTTATTATATTACTAGCATATTCGCGCTCGCTTCACTTCGATAAAAATATAGTACATAGTCATCCCATTTAGGGGATAAAAACTATCCTAAGTCCTTCCTAGGGTCTCGAAGTATCTCCATGCCAAATTTCAATAAAATCGGTCCAGCAGTTTCGAAGCCTATTCATTCAATCCAAACAAACAATCAAATCTCTCTTCTCTATAATATTAGTATAGACTAGCGCTAATTCAGCAGTAATTGAGTAGTAAGTCTGATGGTGAGTGGTCACCGCTATCCAGATACTTACATACGTAATTCTGGCATCACGAACGGTGAACCAGTGAACCCGCATGTTGAAATTAAATTAACATGTTAAGGACGTTGTTGGCCTGTTTATAAAACCAGGGTGTAACGATCCTCGCAACGCGAAAGCCGCAATGTAAAATTCAGGTCTACAATAAACCTTTAACTATTAACTACAGTACTTAATGAAACTAACTATTATTGTTAGATAATGTAAATTATGGACGTTTTTATAACTTGCATGTTGTTTATCAGAAAAAGCCTTTTTTTTAAATAATAATAATTAGCTATTACTTAATGCTTCACTAAATCCCACTAGATAATGAGTGGCGATGAAGTGGTAGTTAGTAAACGCAATAACTTAGAAAAGCCAAATTATTCTTGGTCTGAATTCCACGAATTATTAGCCCCTTTCCTACAGCTACTTATAATATAAACATTAAAATATTATTCAACCAAATTAAACATGAACAATGAACACACATATCATCTAACCTACGGTAGATACGATTTGCATGTCAAAGAAACGGGGAGCTATGGCACAACTCGTCAACTTTCTTTACACAATCAATCGCAGTACCGAGCTAACAAAACGACTGTATTGAGTAGGCAAGGTGGGTGCATTGACCTGCGGAGGCAGACACGGCGTCGGCAGTACACCATGGCCTGTGATTAAGCGAACAACCCATAGTTCCCCACAACCCACAACCCACAAATCTACAGTAAACCTATACACCATAGACTGAATTTGAACAGAAAGCCACTACAAATTGTAAATTTCTTTGAATGATTTTGACTACAAAACTATAATAAGCTTGTGCTAAATAAATTAAGTAAGGATTTAGTGAATTAAAAAATAGGACCTCTCTGCCAATTTAATTATATTCTACAATGCGATAGTAACGCAAGACTCTAATAGAAGTATAACAAGTTATCCATGGAATAAAAACCCATAAAAAGAGAATATAAAGTCACAGCAAGTATAATCCGAGAGAAGCATTGCAATCCAAAATGCAGTTAGCGGTTGCTACGTCGGAATACGCTTTTTATTAAGGCACTTGTGAAAACAATGACCCTCACTTTGGTTAACAAAGGAACGGGAATTGTTAAGTGGCGCGCTTTTCCCTTAGATACATACTCACCCAGATTGTGGCTTGGAAGGCTTAAATAACACCATTTACTAAGCACGTTTGAGTAACTCGAAACGCATTGACCGAGTAAAGGCATCGTGCAAGAGTGGCAGAAAACCGCAGAGAATTGCTGAGAATCGCACATTTCAACAGTTTTTAAAGTATGATAAGGACGCCGGAACAATCTCGAGACTATAAAGCCCTCGAGTTAGGGTATTGTCTTCTGTGAAGCGTGCCTCCCCCTTTATTTGCCGAGCCTACCGAATGGCTAGACGTCACGCTATCTCCATTAGGAGGGGACATAATAGCGTCTGGTAACGGCGCGTGACAAGTACTAGTCTGTCCGGTGGCAATTCGGATATCCTGGCACAAGTCAAAATGAGACTCTTTATATCCAAGGTTGGCTGATGATTTTTGAACGCTTTCATTTAACTTGCAATATTTCTTGGCTTGTTAGGATCAAGTCTTGTAAGGTTGAGAATTTAATGTCATCCTATTAAAGTTGAATTTTGATACATCGCCTTCGTTCCCATGACAATGCATTTTTATTTCATTACTTAACTTAAGAGTCGGCTCCAGGCAAGTCGATTCCCCAATTGTTAACAGCTAACAGCACAGTTACCGACTTTTTTGCATTATAAAAATCTATTAAGCAATATCGGAAGTCATCAAACTGCACAAAAACTTACGGCACTTACGATTAATCACTTATTCACGTTAGTCAAACGCAGTAGGAAATACTGTAGGCCTCGTTCATAACCAGGAGATGCCTCTGCCACTACACTGCTAATCGTTTTCCTAAGTTGTTTTTTTGTTCAAAGTTTTTGTCAATTTCATGTAACAAGTACCAGCAACCTTACCACACTATGGTTTACTATTCTGTATTTAACTCTCAACCTCCGACTACTAGATAGCTTAGATCGCTTCAGCAATTAAAAAGTCGTTTAGATACTAATTTGCTGCAACATGAAGATTAACATTTTAGTACCTAGTTAGTGTTCGTTGCTTTGACTGTACGCTTATGAACGAATGAACGAACGATGAAAAGGGAATGAAAATTTTGTAATTGAAGAATTTTTAAAGTAAGCAAATCTTTTTTTTTCTTTTCTTTTCATAAAGGCTCTACGATGTTTTTGTTTATTTTAATATTCTCTATTTTGTTCTCTTGTATTGAATCTCGTATAATATTAATATTGACATTATTTTTGTACAGTCTGTACAGGATGATGTGGTCGCTAAGCGACAAAGTCCCTTGCAATGAATAAAAAAAAGGCTCCAACAGTTTCGCTAAAAAATACATTCATTTTTACTTCGATCTTCTTTGTAAATCCCTCTATTGTCAAAAACCGCGTGTTAATACATGCTACAGTTTTTTGAATAACGAGCATAGACCGACAGATGATGAAAAAGCTTTTGTTTTACACACTATCGCTAGTAATTATAAAAATAAACAAGAGTCGAAAGTAGCCCGACAGCTAATGCTGTTACGTGAAGTTATATCCCATTTCACGTTTACTTTTGAAATATGTAAACCGTAATAAGACGACCGTTACTGCACGTTGGACCAAACCAGGCGGCAACTAACATGACGCTTACCATACGAGTTCGAGTTGAGGAAGTTACGACTTTATGCCCATATAATTTTATGGTTTAAATCCACTTAACCGTCATATACTAAAATTTAAAAATGGTTACGCTTTTGTGTTTACAGTTTTTTTTGTAGCCAGACCAATTTATTCACGCACACGGAAAGAATAAAGATAGGTTGGTATGAGATTGATACAATTTTGCTTTTTAAAGGAAACGCCGCTCAAATATTATTATGACGTAACACCACATGAATAACATAGTACACTTAGGTACATAAAAAAATACCTCGCAAACGTAACGCTCCGTCGAACATTATTTTTTTAATAACGAGCAAACACAAACGGGGAAAGCTCGCGCGGGAATGTTTCTCGCTCTAAAAGCTAACTCATCGACACGTGACGCGACCAGCAATGGCTTATTATGTGCATTTATTTCACCGTACATTCAAACGACAGGAAACAATGCGATTTTAATCACGAGTACTCCATTTACATATTTTTATTCGTGAGCGTTTTGAATAAGGTTCACAGTGGAACGGGCTCATAACTGTTCGGAGAGGCTATTATCACATCGTTGCCAGGTGTTATGTTTTGCGAGGGACATTCCCATTTTATGCGGTCTAGTGACTTGTCCCTATTACATTTCTATCTGGATTCTGGACTGAATAAACAACACTTTCCTTAACATCCTAGCCTCATTAAACTTTGAACCGGAAAGGTAGACATTTTAACTGAATGCGTTTTGTCACTTCTCCCGTCTCATTAGTCCATTCATATTGTCTAGTCGATATAGTGGTCAAAAACAAAGAAATGAGTCTAATGTATAAATAATGTAGCATGCCTAACACTTATTACCGGTATATTTTTTTACTTCCCTGTTCCTGTTCCATATAAAATCTCCAAAATAACAATGTTCCCATGTAAAAGTTACTTCATAGATTGATAATTTTCTTTTAATTACCGATGTAATTTAAAGAAACATATTTCGTCCCGTTTCCCACACAGTACACCTGGCAACACCACTGACGCAGTACGTACCTAATTTACCGTTTGTTCCGCTGCGCGTACCGTGGTCCGTGCCGTACCGCCAGTAGCGGTAGCCAACTGGCTGCATAGTAAGCACACTTCGAGCTTTGTATTTGTTTTTGTAATGATCTACAGGCGACGATTTCAACGAATCGAGCTCTCTACTTACCGTTACACTCACTACTAGTAGATGATTATGATTAGATATTTCAAGTACTGCTGCATTGTATAAAACAGTCTCTGTATTTGTAATTGAAACTCAAATGTATGTGTGAATATTATCCATAACATTTTTTTATGATTTTTTATAAATACCTACGTCTTGTGAACATCTGAGTGTAAACCTTCCAAAATCTAAATGTAAGATGTAAATATTAAAAAAGTATACAGCACTCTGTAAAAAGGCAGAAAACTAAATTATTATTATACGACATTAGAATAATGTAATTTTTTCCATCTCATAAACAAACACAGCTCCAGTGATCCAGTCATAGAATTAAGAATTTAAGAGATAATCAACTTAAGTGGGTATTAGTCACCGCTGACATTTTTTTTGTATAGGTTAACTTAGTCTTATCTTGTAGGATTTTACTATAGGATTTTAAAACAACTAGTCAAGTCAGAATTGACTTATCGTATTGAAACAAAGGACAGGGAATGAAACAACCCCACATTCTTCCAACACGAATCACCACAGCAGTTGCATCTTATCTCTTTAGAAATTTGAGAAATCTAACAAAACAAAAAACAATACGGAAGCACGGGAGACCCATTTTCCCAATATCAATGGGCAGCGTTCACATTCCGCGAAGTGACCGGCGATTGAATAAAGTTTGGCCGATGGCACGATTTCCAGCTTCCGACAAATGTTGACATCACAGCCAGCGCTAAATATAGAGCCATTAGCTCAGCAGAAGTGGACTCGTCGCGGCTCCAGTCGACGCCGACGACGATACACTCGATAACGTAGCGCCGACATTTTTTTATACTAAAATCATCTTTATTTGTGAAAAACTTTACTGCAATACGGTACGCTATCAATATAATGCTTCACTCAGAACTTAATAATTGGTAACACGTGATTATACGTTTCTCTTATTCTTAAAATCTGTAATAAACAATGTACAGTTCGCGCGCGAGTTCATTGCCAAGATTCCTGACGTCACACGTCACCCCGCCATCTTTAATATAGTGTCATTAAAGCTCAAAATTATTTGTGCTCCCACCTTTACTCGGCAATAAGCTCGCGTGCCGATAGTACATACTTGCCACAACAACAAAAACTAGTTGTATGATAAATTGTAGAATGATGATGTTATAATTATGAAGTAACTTACTGTATACATTAAGATGATTAATAAACGATTACACTGGAATTAAACAGTATTAACTCAGCTACCCTCTTAGATCACTAGATTGCGAATATATTTTAGAAATCTCGCATTGTTATCTCAGTGAAACACTTAATTTTTGTGTTAACATAATTATTTAATCTAAATATATAAAACTCAAAGGTGACTGACTGACTGATCTATCAACGCACAGCCCAAACCACTAGACGGATCGGG